>JAPMOQ010052942.1:809338-832899 GCA_026543055.1 Argiope trifasciata | reverse complement strand
ATAATGAGCTATGACAAAGAATAAAAAACAATGTTCAGAGTGTGATAGTATTGGTTGATTACGTTTTGAAAGCAATAGAGTTTTCTACCAGTAATAACGGAGACTGGTAACTTTCGTAATACTCTATAAGAAGAATTATGACAAATAGCAAAAAATAGAGCTGAATTGTAACTAGAATGCAAAATAAAGTCAAAAAACTCATGAGCGCTTACATTGTTTCAGGTGCCTCGATAAATTTTACTTCTGGTTGAAGAATGCGTTATCCCATGACAGTCACACATATTTTGGAATGATTAGTTGCTTTCAAGAACTCAAATAAATAATTAAGACCTTGATAATTCCAAATAAGCAACATTATTATTATTTTAACATCTGAATAGACTCATATTTATTGAATACTAATTTGAAAAGTCAAGATTAAAAGAAAAATGTAATTTAAAATTTTAATGAATAAGGCTTTTTCATAGCTGATTACTTTTCCGTTACTCGAGCGTAAGACGTCACCAATGTGAACAAAACGGAAACAATGCAGCCAAGTGTAACTACGTGAAATTTGACATAATTTTGCACTTTTTGTGGAATTTTTGCGGTGTTTCTCTTTTTCCGACTACAAATTATTTAATGATTCTTTTTTGCGCTCGTGTAAAGGAAAATTACATTGATTAGCTTTACAAGTATTTTATTATATATTAACAATGCCAACAGGGGAAAAATTATTGTTGCATTTCACTGCTTGACATTTTGAATTACGGGAAAAAAGAGAAACATAAGAGGACTATATTGAATACTATATTAAATTATGTTGAAGTAATTCGACTTAGGCAATTCTATAAGT
This sequence comes from Argiope trifasciata, assembly GCA_026543055.1. Lineage (NCBI taxonomy): Eukaryota > Metazoa > Arthropoda > Arachnida > Araneae > Araneidae > Argiope > Argiope trifasciata. Next base: position 832,064 of record JAPMOQ010052942.1, on the reverse strand, counting down.
ATAAAAGTTTATATAATGATATGTTAGAATTAGCTCTTTTCTGATGCTGTAATAAAGTTTAAAAATTTCATGTGTAAGGAATCTTAATTAGATGTGGCTGGAATTTATATCGCCAAACATACTGCTATGCTATTTATATTATTATCAAATGAAAGCATTTTTTTTATTTCTAATTTTAAAATTTAAGAAAATGCATAAATAATTTTTCACATTTTTAAATATATATTTATACAGATTTATTAAACACAAATTCATTTTTAATATTTTTAAGCGAAATGTATCGTTTAAACACATAACATGTGTCAATCAAAGAAATTTCCCAATGTAAATCAATTTATAGGAATAAATCTCTTTTGATGTCCATTAAAATTCTAGGAAAAAGATGCGGAGTTATAAGTTCTTTATCAGTTATGACACATGTAATCTATTGATTACTTCAAAATAAAGAGGACAGTGCTTTTCCGATCTGCGAGCAGTACCGAAAAATCGCCAAGTAAGTGTGTTGAAAAAAGTGAAAAAGTCGCCAAATATTTCAAAATTACATTGAATTTCACTTTAAAATTCGTCAAATTCCCATTGTTCACTTGACGACTTTGTTCGCGTTTTGTTAACATTGGCAACGCTTGTTCTGTCATTCATTTCGTTTGGCAATTTGACATGCGTTTGGCTCACATTGGCGACATCTTGCGCCCTTAAAACGGAAAAGTACTAAGGAGTCAATTTGAGTTGACAATGTTTTAACTGAAAAATACGTTGTTTGAGACATTTTACTTGATATTACAAAATAAGATTAGATAATAAATGTCTCTGATATTCTATAGCAATGGCAATTATCCTGACATATGTTTCCGAAAATGTATAATTAATACCTTCATCCCTTTTTTAAAGTAATTGGAATTTTCCACAGTCTTTGGGAGGCAATTAGTTTTCCTCTTATAATAAAAGCAACTATTACAAAATTTCTGAAATTCATCTGAATTTCTTATTTAGACCCCCTTCTCTTTAGACAAGCAAGGCCAAATCTTTACCATTTAAATCAGTATTAACATCGGTAAAGCTAATATGTCTTGTATAAAGATTAAGGAAAGAAAAATAGCTGTCAATATAACAAAATATTATTTTTACTTTCTAGTATCTGAAGTATACAAAGAGAAAACATTAAAATATTTAAACCTTTCGAGTTTCAAATTTTGATACCATGTCCGGGTTTCGAACCTTTATGAGTCCTAGTTTCGGAATCATGGATTTTTTGTCTGTTTGTGAACATGATAATTAGAGAATTTTCTGAGGTAGAAAAATGCAGTTTGGTTTATAATATCTACTCCCCCGTGGTGAAATTATTATCTCCGTTCGAAATGGAATTCTTAGTTCCATTCCAAATGGAATTATCTCCATTCAGAGCATTTTTTTTTTCTGTTCTGACTCTCCGATTACAAACTAGCAAGACATCTCCAAAACGTAAAGAATTAGACTGATAAAATCTAATACACAGATTTGACATACAAAGTTTAGACTGCATTTAAGTTCTAAACTAAATTCATCAAATAGTCGTCTGTCCTACTGCTTTTGTATGCACATAGACGTTATAGCTACATTCAACAATTTAAGGAATTAAAATTCGTTTTGCTGATTTAGCATTGAAAATATGAATACTTATCACATTTTAAAATACGCGGTGAACGTCTGCCTGTTCAATATACTTAAATACAATAACCCGAGAAAGTAATTACTTCACTAAAGGAATTTTGGTAAATGATTTTAAGATTACAATAATTGTTTTATGCCAAATTTGTATCCCGACCTTTCTGAAAAGGCAGTCTAATATACATGTTTAGTTTTCCATTTCTTGAATATTAATTGTATGCCAATGAAACAAGTAACATACCAACAAACAAGACATCCGACACTAAAGATCATTTCGTTAATAAGATTTTTCCCAACTGACTATATTATTACGTATTTCTTATCTTTCTTAACCCGTCGGGTTCTTTTACTCGCATAGTGGGGATGTATGGTGTTAGAAATGAGCACACACAATGATTAGTACTTTAATAAACGACACAACACAGAAGGCGTTTATTTACAGGACAGATACGATACGACAAATATTTACAGAACAACTATGTTCTAAAGATAACTATATACAGCCCAGACGAACAACAGGACAGCAGGCAGCAGTACGCAACTGCAGACAGTTATCCACAATAACCACAAAAGTCCATAAGGAGAAATTATTCTCTAGTGACAATGCCCACAGCTCACAAAGCGGCCAGACAGGATTCATCAGGAGAGGGATTATGTCTACGCTCTCGTAGGTCTCTCCTTAGCCGGCTGATACTACGCTTCTGTGTCTTCTTGCTTTCGCTGCCGCCTCACTACTGCACAAATCGGGACTACTCCTCAGTTCAGGATAGCTCCGTTCCCAACAATTTTTTTGCTAATCAAAATAACTATACCTTATTTTACTATTATACCAAACGTTTAAAAACTCATCAGACTAAATGATCTAGATTGATTTTTTATGATAATTAAATTGCATATCTAATCAATTAAAAAACACAATATATCATTCTTGATACATAAGAAATCAAGACTTTTAAAATTTAATACTATACTTAGTTTTAACCATAATATTTATATTTTAAATAGCGTAAAATATTATAAATTCACCTATGTATTTATGACAGCTTTTTCAAATTACTTTATGTCATAGATCATAAATACTAAGTTATCTCTATTAAAACAATTAATTCCAATTAATTAACTTCATAGAAATTTACTTCTTCAGAAAGTAAAAAAAAATATATTCGCTTCAGAATTAACAGTTTGTAACCAAAACCGCATTGTAAAATCATAAATAAAAATATGAGAAAAATAAATAAATAAAATAAAAATGGAAAAAATCAATTAGAATGGTCACCCTTAACCTTTTTCGGTTACTCTCTACAAAACTTGTCATGACATAGAACTCCTTACCTGGCACTGGCAAATAATAGTTACGAAATTTTAACTTCTTCATGAATTTAGCATTCTTACTGAATTGATCATGTCATTCTTGGATAGTTAATTTGGTGATTAATCACTAGCATGAGGCCAATGTAAAAAATTGAGTTTCTATTTTAGACACATTTTTCTGACCCGATTTAAAAAAAAGGAATGACGCAAAACCGCACTTGCAGTCACAATACAATTTGATACTATTTGATTTAGACAACTACCAAATTTGATATATTTAAGTCAGCGCGTTTTTGAAATATAGAAGGAAAGATAGACGGACTGTCAATTGTCAAATTCGATAGGTGTCTATACCAAAGATGTTAAATCTGCGTTTCGAATTTTATTTATCTAGCTCTCTTCGCTTTTTAATTATCATGCTAATTTATATTCAAATATCCAAATTTTAAATTATTGTAATTAAAATGATTTTAGTTAAATACAGAGCGACAAACAATCAACCATTGTATAGATTTGACTCAACATTTGATAGAAGCAATAGATGTTAAATCTAAGTACCGAAATTTATTGGGCAATGTCTCTTCGTTACATATTTTTTTTATGTTATATTTCCGACCAATGGACTTCTGAATAGATTTGCTAAAAATATACAAATTCATTTAAAGGATGTATGTTAAATTTCATTCTTCTAACTCAAAGTACTTTTGAGTTATCTTCATCACAGACAGACGGACTGGAATTTTCCAAAAATGCGTTTTCCAAATTCAAGAATGTCTAAACCATGGAGATTTGTCGAATTCTCAAGTTCAAATATTTTGACGTTTACTCTACTTTCTTTATACGCTTTACGTATACGAAAAAAGTGATTAAATAATATATTGTTTCAATATTAAAACATTCATATAATTAATTCTCTTACTTACTTTTTATCATTTAGATGAGTTATCTACATTTGAAAGAATAAGAGTAGAGTTTGCTAAGTTACAATTTTTTATTTCATATTTAATTTGTTATAATTTAATACAGTTTTTAATAAGTGCAGCTAAATTTTGCATTTTTAAGATTATGAGGAATTTTTATTGGATGCATATTTTCCAGAAAACTGAAAACTATATTTCAGCTAAAGTTGGACATGGAATTAAATATAATAGAAAACTTTCAAATTTTAAACCTTCCATCGATGCTACGGTCCGTTTCATTCGGGAAGTCATCTCGCAACGCTCTAATTGTACTAGGAGTTGGAAAAGAGCCAGATTTTGGAGAGCTGTAGGTCTTCAAATATTTTAGAGATTAGCATTTATCTGTTTTCTGCACGCTTCACATAATCTTCATGCCTTACACTAAGCAATTTAGAACTTTAAGTATTATTTAGATCATTATTTTTGTAATTTATGATGTTGTTCTGAGAAGAAATTATTTCCGTGATTTCAGGTTGTGGAATTTCTATGTTAGAATTAATTTTGAAATGTAATCCGAATTCTATCTTCAGAACGAATTTCTTTACTCATGTATCTCTGCAATACTTAATATTGTTACAAGATTAACAATTAAATCTCATTAATTTGGTTGTTAATTAAGAAACTTGAAATCTTCTACGATGTATGAATTTAAGTTTCGTGTATGATGTTTGAAGTCTGTGCTGCAGATTAATTTTAATCATGCATCTCATAATCTGTATGTATTATTCAAATAATAAAAAATAAGGCATTGCTTAAATCCTAATTTCCGCAATTAATGGTATTGTACAATTAAATTAAATGATCGATTTAAAATTTTTGCGGGGCATAAAAAATCATAGATGTATGCATTTAAATCTATACTTATAAAAAATCTCAATGTATGTGTGTGTTGGAGTTCTACAGGCAAGGCCATTGGACCTAAAGCTTGGAGGTCGGGAATGAGCCCCTCGAGGCCTTTTTTCGAATTTTTAATTAGAATTTGAATGAATTAAAAATAGAAATTTCGACATTTTTTGGCTATAATGTCCAAAAATATTATACCACAAACATGATTTTTTCATCAATTTGAAGATTAAAAAATTAGTTTTCTAATGGCATCAGTTTTTTAACATATAATTTAAGCTTCTATTTTTAATGATAATTTAAAGAGATATTTTAATCATATTTATCAACAATATATTTCGGACAAAACAATAAAATTTACTCTGAAAGAGCACGTAAAGGGAAAAAGATTAGGTTTTATCAGCGTGTTGACATCATATTGTCGGAAGCTAAAATTTTTAAAAAAATCAACTATTATTGAAAAATATATCTAAAAAAATGTAACTTTCAACACGTGACTGGATACAATAAAATAAGTATAAAACATGAGCTTCTAAAATAATAAATGCTAAGCAAAGGTTTCTATAATCGTCTGCAATGTCTAAATCATTAACTCAATAAATCTTTATTTACTGTAAACCTGATTGCATTTGTACAGTATATGAATTTAAATTCAGACCCAATGGTCGGTTTATAAAACATTAGTAATATTAATAGATATTGTTTAGTAGTGTTAGTTTGGTCTAAATGAAGTAAATGATTACATTTTATGTGACTTGAGTCAAACAATACATTGACGAATAAAGAGTTTAGATTTCTTTATACTTTGCTCTGTGAGTCATATTTTACAAAATATTTTTATCAATATTTTAAATAAAAGTTGCTGAATCAATCAATCATTAAAACAGACTGATTTATAAAAATGAAAGAATAATATTATGAAAACGTGTTCCTTTCGATTTTCTGTTGACCATCTTAAAGAAGATGTCAATTTTAGGCCAACCAATGCCCGGAATTGATCCAAGGCTGATAATCAAATGAATATCTGTTTGCGAATGTGCGTGTTAGGGCACTGCACCCCAAAGCATATGATATAGAGCTACCACACGTGGTATTTACATATTTACTTTGGAGAAAGAAAAAGTACAGAAAAAGAAAAGTTCACCTTTGTCGTTCCATATCCCATAATATTTACATTCAAGATTCAAGTACACCTTGACGGAGTTTAGTTTTTGAACTTTTAATTAGTTAAAAAGTAAGTTAACATTTGGAATTTTTCTGTAATAATTTTAGAAAATATTACAGCCTAACATTATTTTTTAAATCTTCTTGAAAATGACATTTTTTTATTGATAATAATGATTTAATCTATAAATTAAGTTTCTATACGTAATGATTTAAAAAAAAATACTGTAACTGTATTTTCTAAAAATTAATTTTTCTCGAAATAAAAGTAGAATTTAGCTTGCAAGAGCATGTCAAGAGTGTACGAGTGCTTTGAAATTACTTAGACAAAATGCAAATGGAATGATTAAATTAATAACTCATATTGCAAATTAAACCGAGGAAAGTGTGATGTTTAGCACGTGTAGATACCGTAGATGCTATGGGATAAATATTAGATGCTATATTTTCCACATAATTCCGTAACAGCTGAGAGCAAATCAGAGAGATATATAGTATAATGAACAAATAATCGTAAGGCTTCTATAATAATACGAGTTACGTGACTATCGAAGTTTGAAGTTTAAATATATTTGGCTGATAAGTTATAAAGAGAGCAAGGTATGTAAGTATTTAATAGAAAATTTTCGAATGCATTCTCAAGGCGAGACAGCTGGTCACCACAGGCGGCTAGAATGTAATAAAACATAGAAAACAATTGAAGCAATTCGAAAAAGTTTGCGTGATACGTAAATAAATGTGATTAAACAGAAGTTTATATAATTTTCTTAAATTATGCAGACATTATTTTATGATATTATATTATCATATTTTAATGTTATTATACATTAAGAGAATCTCCAAATATATTGTTAGATTTTTAGCTAAGATTTAAATTGACATTTTAAGAAAGAATGAGCACATTTGTTGAATTTGAAAGTTCAAATAAAATGATTTTAGGGAACCAACAAACACCTACAGGCACTCATCTGCCTTCATCAGCTGTAAAGAAATGCTATATTAAACATAATTAAAAGTTAAATTAAACTTACCTTAAATAAAAAACTTTGAACATTACTAATTTATTAAACTGTATCAAGAATACTCATATTAAACGTGTATCTAAAAATATTCAGTTTACTAATAAATACATAGAAAATTTATCAAAATATCAGCATGTATTAATGTATTTTTCAAAAACAAAATTGAAGGTTTATATAAAATACAAAAAAGCAAAGAACAGTTAAAAAATAAAATTTTTCATTCTTATTTTCCCTCCCCTACATTTTCAATAATTTTTAAAGTCATTTTACATGCTTACATTTTATGCTAAGTTAACACTAATAGTGCAGAACAACAGTAAACGTGGTCATAAGGTATATTTTCCCTATGCTGGTTTCAAGCTCAATTTTTTATCCAGACTTTAAATGTTATATTTAAGAAAAAGTCAACTTTATTCCTGTCATTTGAGCAAAAAAAGTTTTTGTCCATTTTTAGAAACTTTGATCTACAATGAATGCCATTTGACTGTCTACCCTCAATGCAAAAATATTCAAATCAATTCCGAATCTAACTACACTATACAAAACTTCTGATGTTTACAAGTAAAAATAAAATGGATTCTTTTGAATTCTAAATTCTGCTTTTACCAATTGTAGTGAAAATATAGGAAGGCGAAATATTGCATGGCGAAAACAAAATAATACATTTATCTTTCGCTTCTATAAAAAACAAATCAATCAGTTTCCCTGAAGTTGGAGAAGAATTATCTAACTTTACGGATTTTCTCTACCACCTGAGCCCTTTATAAAGTGCTACAAAAGGGGTATAATGTATTTCGAAGACATAGTACACTTTTTCAAACCTACAAACATTGTACCTGTCTTCGTTTAAAAAAAATCCAATACAGGATTTGCAGAACCGAATTATGAGACATCAAATATAAATTTGCTCTTGAAATGTTTTATAGATCTTATGTCATGGCCATGCATAAAACGTGAATTATAGGACTCATAATTTTAATCATAACCAAGCTATTAATATAAATTCATTCTTAGAGCATGGATTATTAGGTATGTACCTTGACGGAGTTGTAAACGTTTCAGTGGTATTAACTTTGGTATAGTATTTATATAAGATTTTACTTTTGATAATAAAATATTTGAGAAAAATTTTAAAGCAAAAGTAATATTTATTTTTATTAAAATAGAGATTTTAAATATGATTCATATTTAGAAATTCTTTTAAATATATGTATATCATTCTATATCTCTCTAAGATTATGTCAGTCATTATTTCAACATTTTAGTTATGAAAGTTTGGAATAGCAATAATAAATATGAAACTTTTTTATTATGATTTAAATAATATAAATACATTCAAGGAATACAATAATTATTTACCAGATTCTGCATCTTGGCTATAGACCTGTTACTATATTACTTACCATCAATTGTATTGATAAATCTAATTTTTAAAAATTTTATTTTCTTCATCAACGGAGCTCATAAACAAGACTGAAACATTAATGAAAATTAATTTGAAAGTCATGAAACAATTATTCTAAATTCATTTTATTACGTCGTCTACAGCAGTAATCTATTTGGCTATAAACTACCTAGGAAAGTATAATGGTGGATGGATTAATTATGGAAGCTGTTTCAACGACAACAAATACACCAAAAATAGCTTACTTTTTTAGAATTTTTGGCAGAATATTTCTTTGCATGCAAATAACATGAAATAAATCGTTGAAGCAATATCCTGAGTGTGTTCTTAAAAGAAATGGTGATAATGTTGAAGTGTGTATAGATATTATCATGTGAGCACTTTATATTGTTTTGTTTAGGAATTTCTGAAAAATGGAAACCCAAAACCACATAAGTAATGAATAATTGGAGCTCGAAACTGAGTAGGCAATGTATTAAGCTAAAATGGTAATGTTTATCAACATCTTTTAATCGCATTTATTGTTATGCCTGCTTTTATCAGTATTGCGTTGTCATTACGTATGTATCGTTGACAGAAAATAGGTCTTAAAAGGTTAACGTAGAACTATGATATCATAGCTTTTATTTTCTTAGAATGTATATTTTTTTCGAAGGAAGTTAAATAAGTTAATTTGTGTCCAAAAATCTTCACTAGCACTTAATAACAACTTTTATAGAAGTATTTTCTCTTTTTTCCAATGGGAAACATCACTTCATTCGTTCCTAGGTGGAAAGCATTGAAGAATTTGATCCCTGTTCTAAGAATAATCCATTATGAAACCATTTTATGATCTTAGAAATTAGAAAATAATAGTTTCTGTTCATAAAAAATATTTTATTTTATTTTATTTTCTTGCTTTAATGGCTATTAGAAATAATGCACATGTTGCCACATTTGGCGATTTATCGCTAACTAAAGTTATAGCTTGATTTCCAAATTATTCATTCTCTGAATTCTTACGAATTGTCACGATTAATTTAAGTCATTAATCCGTTTAAAAAGGTTTGAAACAATCCAAAATTGTGGAATCTTTTGAAAATCTTTATGTTTCCTGAAATTGTATACTAACAGAAAATGTAATGTTTCACAAAATACATACTCTTACATCCAATTTAAAAGAAAATACATACTCTTACATCCAATTTAAAAGAGAATTTAATGCTTACAATATGAAAAGCAAAATTCAAAAGTTTGGAATATAAAAGAAGAGTGGCAATAATTATCGATATACCAAATATGCCGATGACTGCAGTGAGTTATAAGTATTCAGTATAGTAGCCTTTTTTATTATAGAATTGATGTTTCATTGAGCTGAGAAGGATTTCAAGATCTTCTTTCGTCATCACATCATATCAGGGAACAATTGTAGTCTCAATCAATTCATTTTTATTCGACAAACGCTTCATATATACAAGAATTTTCAAATGATGCCATCAGTTCTCAAAATTTTTGAGATGACTATTTCCTGGTACCAAGGAGCTGAATTCTTCTGAAAAAGAAATTATGCAATATGGGAAAAGATATCTCAGATGAAAGGTGCAAGTTTTGGCTTTAGAGTAGTGTCATTTAATGCTCCATGGATAACAAGAAGAAGAACAATAACGCTTGTGGACATGTATGACCAACTCATAATTCGGAGTTCTTCATAGTTACATGAATGCGTTCAGAATGTAGCACTTCCCCTATTCTACATATTTTCAACATCATTATCGAATAAAATTATCTTTGTTTCATCACCTTTATAATTTGTGACCACTCATGCTATTTCACACTAATTCGTTCCCTTGTTCATTGCAATCTTTTTATACGCAGCTGCAAATTGAAGTATTTTTCTTTGAATTCTACCTCTTCGCACAACATATAATCTTCTCCTGACTGTCCTGGAACTGACATAAATTCCAGCGTCATTCAATTGACTTGTGATGGCATTCTTCTATATTGTAGAATTAGTCTTTTTATTCTGTCAACAAATGGGGTCCCCTTTCCAGATTTTTACTGCTTTATTTTTTTATTGAATTTGTCTCCTGATATTTTAAACAAAACTTTCGGACACCAGATGTAGTCACCGAACCACACATATTTCTTGAAATTTCAGCATAATGAAGATTACATTTTTGCCACAAAACTATCTTAGTTTTCTTTCTGATTGTCCAATGCATTCTTTTATGTAATGTCATTGCTTCTTGACTCAATTTTAGAAATATATATAAAAATTCCTACCACATATTAAAAAGATTAACAAAATTTCTGCTTGCAATGCTTTGATTACATAAAAAAAGTCTTCCTTCTACAAAAAAAAGCACAATAATGGCTTGTTTCAATTTTAAACGTGATGCCAGCTTCTGTTAGCAGCCATTAATCCGTTACCGTCCAGTGATCTATTTATAGATCACCTCCCACTCAGAACTCCCAAAGAAAACGATATTTTTTAATCACTTCATATTGTCATTGGCTGGTTTCCTTACACATGTGGCCACACCCCCAAACAAGGTTTAAAGCATTCTTTCCCAGAGCAGTCTAGCAGCTAGAGTTTGATGTTCACCATTTTGAAGCTTCAAAGTGTAGCTTTCGATTTTCATCGAACAGAAAAAAAAATGAAAAATAAGTAATACTTTTTTATGCGTTTTACATTTTCAATACATCCTTATTTATTCTGCCTTATTTATATCAGAAAAATAACTGTTTTTATTATTAAAATCTAAGTTTTAACACGCTTATTTATAAATAAATCGCTAGACGTTAGTGGTAACTAATATCATTTTCACCCGTTTCATTTCTTCCAGAATGTCTCGGTGTAAAGTGTTTCACAAGTGTTTGCCAAAGAAGCGTTAGAATATATGTTTTCTAAGGAAATAAAGTGTGCTGCTACAACCAGTAATTGATTGCTCTGATTTACACTTAGATTAATAAGATTGAAGGGTGAATAGAATAAAATCATTCACCCCTTTTACTATACCAACATTTTATAATCAAGATTATTGATACTTTGTTTGAAATATGACGTAGTCTTTCAATCAAAATAAATTATTTCCTTTGAAAAAAAAGGATAAAATAATTTGTATTTGCTATTTACACTTTGGTTGACATGGAAGCCATTCACTCCAAAATATAAATGAATGACAGCATAGAATAATTGTTTATTTGTTAATTGGATAATTGAACAAAAATCAACTACATTCGCATTGAAGTATTTCACCATACCCGATTAACAGATTAAACTATTGTTCAACTTGCCTTTCCATACTGCCAGTGAATTTCGCTAAATAGAGTTGAAGTGAATCATTTACATACTAATGGAAGTAGGCAAAAAAATATGACTTAAATATTTCAAGCAAAAATGTTCCGTTCATATTGTGACTAACATTGAAGACCACACATTAAAAATATGTTTGTTTAATATTACGCTAAAATCATAAATTGCTAATTATATATTTTTATCGAAAATTCAATTTATATAAAATTCTAGGTGTGTAAAACATTAGTAACATAATATCTATAAAAATTTGAAAAATAAACTGAGAAACGTGTTCACTGAAAATCAAAAAATTTTTTTAATATTTCTTAATAACATAATATCTATAAATAAATGAAAAGTGAACAAAAACATGTTCACTAAAAATCAAAAGAAAAACTTAATATTTTTTACTAGGAATTTTTCCATTTAATATTCCAGAATTACAAAGCATTATACATGCAAATAATGTGCCAAATTCAAAATTAAATTTACCTTTAAATTTCAATTGCAAAATTTCTATTATCTCAAAGAATTAAAAAAAAGACTGTCCTCAAATCCAAAGAGGCAAAACTTAGTTCACTGTCTGTTTTGGCCACATACCAAGAAAAAAAATATTGATTTGAGAACTAATAGCTTTCATCCTCCTTGGTCGAAATTCCTTCGTCAGGATACATTGAAAGCGGCTGATGATTGCAGATTCCGCTCCTTTTATTTATTGCCCTTGATACACAAGCTCATTCACCTTTCAATTTTATCACGTACGATACAAAAAGGAAGCGGAATTGGATAGGTATTTCATTTATCTGATACTCAGACAAGAATGGTAAAAGAGTAAGACTTTGACAATGACTACACAATGCACATGAGCATTCTTATTTATTCCCTTTCCTAGGTAAGTAGAGGGAGAATTCAATACGAGTAGACTCTTTTTAATTGAAATTCATAATTTATTGATAAGTATTTGAGAGTGGCTAATAAAATTTTCTTTCACAAAAAAGTACTAAAATAATGATTTGAATTAGGGAAGATTATAAACTAGGAAGTACCATTAAGACCATTAGAAAACTTTATTATTGGAAGTTTAATATACTAAACTTAAAAAAGGGAAAATATTATTTTGCATTTTATGATAATTTTTTTACATTATCTACCTATTAACTGATATTTAATCTACATCTTAAAAAGTGTCTTACTAAACATAGATTTTGGCATACTTTTGTTAGACATCCCATCCAAAGAAATCCATTTTTTTAGAATTATTGTTATCTGTCTATCTTTCAGTCTGTTTGGGGACACAATTATTCAAAAGTGTCTTGAACTAGAAGAAATTTGATATTTGAGCTTGATGCTGAAATTCTATATTTTGGTCAAAGTTTGTCAATTTTTTTCACAAGAAATCTATTATCTGTTTGCCCAAATGCGAATTAATAACGAGCTGCAAAACTAAAATATTTGGATAGCTACAAGCCGATGAAACCTAGACTGATAAAATTTGATAATATAGCATTTAAAGTACAAGTCCGTATCATTTTTTGCCAAATTCATCCAAAATTTATTGTCTATTGATCAACCTTTTCGGTCCGAGCATATAAAAACCAAAACTCGAAATCAAACGATTTGAATTAATGAAATGTAGTATGTGAACTTAATACTAACACTACAGCTATGAATAAAATCTTGCTTTCAGTCAATTGAGAAAAGGGTGTAGAAGAGACATATTTTGTTACTTTTTCTTTTCAAGGGGTTCCACTAAGCTCTCATACACTGACCTCTGCTAATTAAGGCACTGAGCACTTACTGCGTATGACTTCATCCAAGGGAAGAGATTTAAAAAAAATCTGGAGTATCCTGGAAATGTTTGAGAAGAGCACACTTACCCACTCAAAGACGTAATTAAATTTAACCCATGAAATATCCAGTGTTGAAAGAAATGATATATTTGAAAAAAAAAGTTTGTTTTCTTATTTTAAGTTCATTTATTGTTTACTTTTGAAGCCATAAAATATAAATTATTATGTTAAAAAACACATAAAACCCTTTATAGTTTGTTCAGATATTTCGGTCTAATAATACGTCTAATAAGCAAAATACACAATTCAGTTTTAATCATGCTTATAATTGGTGAAATGTTAGAATTATCTTTAGAATTGACCAATGATATATTGATTTTACAGAGGGTTGTGGATTTTGCTACAACTGTTTGACTGTTGTTATGTATCATCAAAAATTAAGCATGTTAACTATCGTTTCGTTTTTTTTTAACATTACATATTTTCTTTAAAAATTTAAGAAAATTTTCTAAGAATCATTTTTATAAGTTGTATTTAATTTTTAATACAACAAATGTATGGTAAATATCAAATACTTCTATCGATACTTTGAAAGATAAACAACATTTGACCTATTTCTATATTTGTGGAAAGACTGGAATTACATTTTATTTAAAATGCTAAGTGGTCAAGATCTTTTTGGTCAATTTGAATAAGGACACAATACTAATATAAAATTTTTAATTTTGGAAAGTTTTTGAAAAAACATGTATTAACTGAAATACCACAAACACAATTATTTTTTAATATATACATCGTGCCTTCAAAGGAAAATACTTTTATCTCTATTGAATGAATTAGATAATCATGCTTAGAATGGCAAAACTAAATTTACCTTACAAGTTTCTTTCTGTCCTAGGTGTTTTATCTCACAGAATATTTTAAAAATATTTAAATAAAACAAAATCATCAAATACTGTTCGCCTCTAGGCTATTTCCAAAAAAAGTTATTTTTATATTAACTTTTTTTCCTTCACACATTTTACGTTGAGTCTTAATACAGAATATATGGATTTATTGCCAGTTCTTTGTCATGTTTTTGCATTACAGATTGTAGCTCCCGGCAAATTCCGAAAATGAGATATTGGACGACTTTTCTAAGGGTCACTTTTTCTTCAAAACCTGGGTTGATTTGATACTATAGATATATGAAAGTATAAAAATCATGTGTATGAGTAGTAAAAAATTGTTTGAAACAAATATTTAGAATTGAAGGGTTTGCTGCAAACAGGAGGTAGCTGCAATTATTCAAATTTGCAAAAAACCTTAAAAAATGTCAGAAAATTTTAAATTCCAATAAGACAGATAGTTTCTTCTCTTGAGTAACGTGATATCTAAGATAGGACCTACATCTTTTTGCACTAATTAAACAAGCGGTTTTTTTTTCACCCTATGTAACTCTCAATTTCCCCAAATTGGAGTTTTTTGTAGAAAACCCCTCAATTTATCTTTATCCTTAAAAAACTGCATCTTTCTGCCTTTTTATTAAGTTTTATAACCTAAAAAACTGACTGCATAATTTTTGTTCAATTGCAGCTTGTCTGGAATCTTTTTTGAGGTAAAAAATGTTAACCATTAAATCTAAGCAATGCTATCAATATAGAATGATCACTATTTTATTAATTCATATTAAATTTAATTACTTTCGGTTGTAATGTGAAACTGCTCAGCATATTTTCAGACCTTCATAAAAACCATTAAAATATCAATTAATTGTATCCAACATATAATGACTCTTATTTTAATAATTGTGAAATTTTCTGCTTCTCACAATATTTTAGTATCAAAACTTTGTTGTAATTGTTTAGTAAAATATACTATTTGTTTTAGTAAATTATTTCTAATGACTGATGATTTTACTGTTATCGTCTATTTTTTCTTTACCTTTTCGTATTAATTAGTTCATATAAGTATACCTGTTTATCGTTTGGTTTTTATTCATTCTTAGGAACAACATCTGATGTTCCCTTATGAAAAATATGGTATACGACGAATAACATGAAAAATAAAGGGCAAACGAAAGGTTCTCACTTATTTGATAAAACAAAATAGCTGGACTGTCATTTATTTATTGAAAAGCGGATTGAAGAGGAATTGAAAGTAGCCTGCTAAATTTAAAATACGAAAAGAGTTAGTCTGAGCCTAAAATACTAAACACTATCAGAACTTTATACATGAAGATGCATGCATATAATAGAACTACGAAATCTGAGAAGGCCACAAATTGTAAAAGAATATTTGAGGCAGAAATTTCTGGGACAAAGTGTTATGTTACTATTGCTAATGATGTTGATAATGATAGAGATAATTTGTAAATATGAAGATTACTGTCTTTATTTTATTAATGTCTTGAGATAGTATACAATGTACTTACAGGGAGAAATTTGTTAAGAAGATTAGCAAGTGCATAGGCTGTAATCAAATATTTTATAAAAATTACAATCGCATTGTCGAAAATATAAGGCTGATGATAATCCATTTTTTATGCGGCTAAGAAATAAACCAAAGTTTTCCCCTAACATGTTTCATATAATAGAGGGGTGTGAAAAAAAACTGTATGAAAAAAATAGGGTGTGTGTGAAAAAATAGTTGTGAAAAAAACCATTTCCTGTAGAAATAAATTTATTAATGAAAATGCAAACCTTTTACTTCAGAAAATTATGCCAATTAATGCCAGTTTTAAATCATAACTTATTACAGATTAAGAAAAGAGTATTTAAAGATAAGTAACACGTATGGCCAAAATTAAGAATAGAATTTATTAAAATCATTTAAAAAAGTAAATAATTTAAAGTAAACTAAAATAATCGTAAATTTAAGAAACTATTATCACCAGATAATAGCTATCATTCATACTTTTAAAATATTTAGAATGGAAGACTGAAATTCTGTGTTTTCATTTTTGTGTATTCTAAAACATTAGGATCTAAACTAAGAAATTAATCATGAAAATAATTGGGATGAAAGCTATATTTAGAAATGCATTTATTAGCAATGTTAATACTCTTCATTTAAACATAATACTTTATTTCGACTGTAAGAATTTTTCAGATATATTCTAAAAATTGCAAGCTCTCTTTAAAAGTTCCATTGACTTATTATGTGGTAGATAACTTATAATAATAAAGTTAATGTCTTGCAGATACACTCCCATAAGACGATAACATTATTCAAGAGTGAAATAACCGGAAAATATTTGCATCATGTCCTCGTATTCTTTGTTTATCTCTGCTTGCTATGCATTATTTTTAAGTTTTATCTTCCCTAAAATGGTTTGATTCTTTATATTGAACTAAAAAGGAAGATTTAAGACAAATACCGGTTTCAGGTCCGTCTTGCGATAAGATTGTTTGTTGAAATATTTCTGGAATGTTTATGACTGTAATAATGTCTAAATATAGGGTAGGGATGCTATTAGTTCTAAGGACAAAGATAATTTTCCTTTTAAATCAATAAATATGTCATAGTTGTTGAAAGAGTTTTAAAGGATTTTTTTTTCTGTCTGAAATTACTGTCTTGTATTTTTGTTGGAAATAATGCGTTGCTGTTTTCATAATGTTAATGTGTTATCATTAAAAAGTATTTAGATAGAATGTTGAATTTTTAATAGTGCCAAAATTTTTCTTCATTAAATTTAACAAAAGGGAATATGCATAACAGATTCTCAAATTTAGTAAAATATGATTAAATTGATTATTGCCAGCAAAGATCGTGATTTATTCATAAAATGAGTTCATTTGCTGAAAAATATTAACAGCGGTATTTAAGAATTAAGTTTTTCCTTTCAAAAATTTTGGGTTATATTTGATATCAGGTGTTTAAACAAATTAGAATCATATTTTTGTCGACGAGAATTTTTGCTAGTCTTTGAAGCCATTATTTAAAAAATAACTTTTTATGTTATGGAAAACTTGTCAATTAAGATGTCCAAAATATATGAAATGCAATTTATATCATTTTATTTGAATCGACGAGATTGGATTGCTGAAAAATGTGTTATAATATCGTTTATATTCATTGCCGTATTACACTATCGTTTGTTGGTGCTACAGTATCGATGAAACTGAAACTACTGTTAATTTTAATTACTATTAGATTTATTTTTAATTAAAAATTTTAGAATCTCAGATTTTAAGTTATGTTTGTAAAACGTTAAAATTGAAACAGTTGGATTTAAAGATAACAAAACGAAATGCGTTTATTGATTAGCAGAATTTTACTGAAGATGAATAGAAAGTTATTATGAAAGTGCAGTTGTCAAATTTAGAATCGAGATAAGAAATTTATAGACGTACTTTTTTTATTCTGAATTTCATAAAAGGCTTAATATTGGTTGAATTTTAATTTTCTGAGTCTGATTAAAATTCAAATTCTCTTGTTCCACTCCAAATAAAATTAAATCCACAGATATATCAATAAAATAAATCCGTTGAAATATTTTGTAATTGGCCTTTCTAGGAGACCTTATCTGAATTCAAAAACAAGATACACAAATTTACGAAGTCAAACTTTTCTTTTGTTTCAGATAAAAAAAGATCATTTAATGAAGATGTTCTAGACATTCTGTTTAATATCGAAATTCATTTTTGATCTTTTATTATTACACATGAATTCAATGTAAGCTCATAGAAGCAAAAATAGATAATTATGTTCCAGGACAAAATTGAATAAACCAAATAATACTATTAATTATTGAACGAAAATCGTTGCTACAAATTTTAGTTTATTTTCTCTTTTTGATTAATATGAGTGTAATAATGAAAAAAAAAACCTTCAATTCCAAACAAGATATTTTACTTTTCTTCTTCTATAAGTTTTCCTTCTGAAAACTACAGAAAATTTCCAAAAACTCCTTTTCTTATTTTGTTTTATTTCTTTGGATTTTTTATAAAATTCATGAAATATGCTGTTACAAAATGTAATTTTTTAATTTTTAATATCGCATAAAAGCATAACATCAACTATGTATTTACTTGCAATTTTTCAAGAAATTTTTTTTAAAATATTCATTAAATTTTATTTAGAAGTAAGAAAGTTTTAAGGAGAAGCGTTTAACATTTATCAATGAAACTAAAACTTAATTTCAAAGCCAATGAACCGCATTAAAGGATATGTAATTAATAACTAGTTTTTGATCTGAGAAGTTATACATTGTCTATACATGTTCAAAATTTAGAAAAAAAAATAAATTGTTTATTTCTATTTCATAAACAATCAATCATACGATGACGGTTATGTATGTCATAGTACATACAAAGTATAATTTCATTCAATAAGATATAGTATGTATAATTAAATACCTTAAAACTACCTTTAATTTCAGGATATACATATACTTAATCATAAAATTGATGACGCCATATGTTAACTACTCATATGCATTTCGAGATGTAATCAATCACAGCGACATCTGGCACAGCGTTGAGATAGCTTTTCTATCCCAAAAACAGTCCATGGTAGAGAAAGAAACCAACTATATAAGTGTGCATACTATTGATTCTGAATAAAAATACAATTTATTCACATTCAAATACAAAAAATAAGATTTCCGAAATGTAAATTTACATGCTCGTGGTTTCTAAAATTGGGAAGTCATGAAACATATCAAAAAGAGAAAAACAATTTATTTTAGGGTTTTTTTTATTTTCCGTATTCAAAATGATTGTTTTCTTCCCTAATAAAAATCTAAAAAGGGATTTCAACTCTTTCAACTCTCAGCATATCAATTTTAATTGTATGAGAAATGGCAGAAATAGGAATTTCTTCTCTTTGTGTTACTTCCAATTGAAACAGAGACGTTTTTTTAGTTCCAAAATAGTATTATTTATTTTTATCCATGTCTTTTAAATTCACAATTTCGCAAAGGGAGAAAAACAAACGTACATTCTAATTGTGCTATTCTCAACGTTAATGCGTACAATATATACAGAGATTACTTTTTTGTATTAAATATCTAAAAGGCTTTGAAAATTTGATTTAACATTTTTAAAAATCTATTTTGTAATATTTTCGAGATATGAATATTAGCTCGAGTGTCTTCCTCCAAGTAGTCGCATAGAATGGTGCATAACTCTTTTATGAAACCTAAATATGATTTTCATGACTATAGCTGCTTTCTGTTTGAGAATATGGTGTAAAATACTTAAGTAGGATTAGATATTTTTATCCGCTATCTACGTGTTAATTGGCTAAAATAACATTAAAGCACGAGCTGTTAATAATATGGAATTTCTTTTTGTATTTCTAGAAGTGTTTAAAATCTTTTTCCTTCGTCTTGCATCACTTAGATAAGGGTTCAATGCTTGATAATTATTTCCTTTGTCCATATAATATGATACAGATGCACTCACAGGACAATTCGTAGTAGTTCTATTACATACATTTAATGAATTATATTTTGAAAATGAATTAGAAACTATGCAATGATTTAGAAACAAATTTCAAATGCACTGTTATAATCTCAAATTATCGCATTCTATAAAAAACAATTCAAGCAAATTAAAATCTAAAATAAATATAAAAAAATAAATATAAAGATATAATTATCTAAATATACAACCCATATTTTTTTTGAGGTGTTAGCTCCTAATTGCAATATGTTTAATTTCTATTAGAGATATTGTTATCACAGCAAAGAAAAACATAGTAAAATATAAGTTCTAAAATTTTTAAAAAATACATTACTCAAAAAATATTTGTTAAATGTTATGAAATGTATTACTTATCAACTGTGTAGAATGCTTTTTACTTGAAAAGAAAAAAAAAACATTTTCATTCAGGGAAAAGGAAATAAAGCTTGTTATTTACACTCTCAACTTTCATGAATCTTTTAGTTTATCTACAATAATTTATTTAAAAAATAAACGAAAATAAATCTCTTTAAACATAATTTGAAATTTTTAGAAAGTGAAATTCATTATTTTCTTTTAATGAAAGGTCGTAACTAAATAATCATGATAAACTTAAATAATTACATTCATTAAATTGTTAAATCTATTTTACTTATTATATTTTTGATGCTGATATCTTCATAGATACAGATTATTCTATTAATTATTCAGTTAAAAACAACAGTAAATAACCTTAAATAGGATATTAATTTTAATCGATGTAATGAATATTCCAAAATGCTCATCACATTCCAATGGTCAGATCTGGAATTTGAGGTTTTCATAGATACAATTTTGCTGTTACTAATTTAGTTAAAATCCATTAGAATCGTATCATAAATAAGATATTGTTACGGACCTTCTCTTCGATTCCATCAAGTCCGTAAAGTTACTGGGTTCGTTGGTATTAAGTGTATGGTGTGAAAACAATCAGCAGGTCTCAATAAAGAGCAATGACTCTTATAAAACCAGAGAACACTAACAAAAATACGACAAATATATAATCTAACCTAGACCACTGGGCACACTGCTGCATTCAGTAGCCCTTAAATAGTTATCTATCATAGTACATAAAGCGGTCAGACAAAATTCAACAGATGAAATCTTCGAGCCTTCGTTCTATTGTCTCTTCAAATGGTTGAAATTTACAACTGTCTCCTTGCTTTAGCTGTATCCGACTTCGAACTCATAACCACACTATACGATGCTGCTTCTACAATAAACGCCAAGATTTGGCACGTAGCTCAGTTCAGCACCCACTTGAGCTCACACAATACTTTACTATTCTGCCATTACTTGGTTACCCTTTCGCCGACTCGTTTCATGATTTCAACTATGTACAGCTTGAGACTTTTGTAATTGCCTAGAGTCAGGCAAAGAAGTTTCTGTACCATTCAGGTTTACCTATTGGATGAATCGTAAAAATGTTGAAATTTGCAAAGGTATCTATTTTGTTTCCAAAGTCACCAAATTCTTCGCCAAGCAGACAATTTGTTGACAAGTTAATCGCTAAGCTCTGAGATCATTGACGCGGCACCCGATCAGCATCCAACAAAGTTAATCATAAAATCCAGTGGTTGAATTGATGCGCGGGAAGCAACCTTTCCAGTTTTGTAGTAATAATAAATTTAATTAATACAATGAATGTTCTAAAATTACATAATTGTGTCAATGCAGTTAGCTAAAACTTATAGATGATTACTTTGAGTACTAACATTAATTTATATTTCATTTATCAGTATTTTAAAAAAAAGAAAACAATTAAAAATTTTTTGAGATATATCTTACAATAATTCAATACTAATTAAAATTTACATGCGTTAATTTTTTAGCATTATAGTCAATAACAAATTATTTAGAATTCTAGAAAAATAATTTGTCTTTTGTAGAGCCATTTCATTTACATTTGTAAGCTTAAAAGATTATTAATTTTATAGTTTTCACCAAATTAATTACAAGAGTAATTACCAGTAATTAAACATAATTCCTATTAGTGCTGCTATTTCATTTTAATCAAAGTAACAAAACTTTAAAACTCACTGTCAAGCTCTTCATTTGACTAAAATTCTACTTATTAAACTTGAAAATTTTCATTAAATTTTGAAAATGGTGCTGATTAACAGTGAAAATATAATCTGAAATTATTTTTATTATTTCGGATATTAGGTCAATGTAATTCTTCAAAGAGGAAGGAAATTAATTCGTTATCTTACGACAATTAATACTTTGTGAGATGATAAATTACATAATTTAATATTTAAAAAATATTTTTCTTTAGATTTTTTCTGAAAATAACTGAGCAAGAACCTAACAGAAAATTTTCATTTGATCGGTTAGAAAATTTATCTTATTCAGAATGATAGATCAGTTTAAAATTGACATTTTATTATTTTATTATAAGGGATGTTCAAATGAAAAGGTACGAAATGGCCTTTTAGGTATAAGTGTTCATACGAAATGTTCACCATACACTGAGCAGAAAGATCCCACTGATTAACGAGCCGAAGGATCCATGTTTTAGGAATTCCTATGGTCATGACAAGACCAAGTTCATCGTAGCTTCCGAGAAGAGATTCCCTTTCAGATGTTTTATCAGGGGATTAAACATATGGAATTTGCAGGACGAAACATCCGGGCTGTAGTTCCGTCTTGTGAACCTGAAGACTTGTTTACTTACGTTATTAGGAAGCAGAACCACACCCGGTTTGGGTGTGGCTCTGCTCCCGGTCTTTTGCTCATGATGGACCTGTGTAGTCGGCCTCACAAAACACATCAGAATGAATAGTTCTGTGTTTGAGGAATTCAACAATAGCTTATAGCTTAAGGGTTTGAGTTTAAAGTTGAGCGAACTTCAAAAGTCAATAAAGTAAGCATAGGCAAAAA
>JAPMOQ010052942.1:784282-803789 GCA_026543055.1 Argiope trifasciata | reverse complement strand
AAAGTTTTCATGAAATTTAATAATTCTCTTCCTATATATCTATGAAGTGCTGAAATAAATAATTAGAGTCCCGATCAATTTTCATTTTTCTATATAAACTAAATTGATGCCTTTAAAACAATATAGCACCAGCTTGCATTTAAATTTTAAAATACCTGGATAGTATAGGTGGATATTTATATAAAGTTAATAATATCAAGAGTTAAAAACTCTGAACGCCTCTTATCTTGTTTGGTTGATAATCTCATATCATGTGTTAAAAGTTTTAGAAAATTACGAAAAAAAAGAGACAGTTTTTGAAACAAATTAAATAAAATTGTGTTATGGAGTGCTTTACCATCATTATTTGCTATTTCATCTGAAATACTTCTACATATTTTAGTTTGATTTTTTTATTCATTATATTGTCAATAGTTTTTATTTGAATCTTTACAAAATCACGTAAGCATTTTGGAATAAAATAGATACTGCACATGCCTCAATAACTTATGACAACTATTTATTTTTCAAATAAAAGAAATAACAATGTGTTTAAGGGTGCGATATATTATTGAGAATTAATCAAATATCACAAATGTATTTATTGAAACCAATATATTTATCAATTATATTTATAAATGTATCTACTATTAAAATTGAAAAATAACTTAAATATAAAATATTGATTTAAAAATGTCTTATTCTCGTTTAATCATTAAAAATCAAGTGACTTCGGTTAAAAAAATTATAGTCACTTGAATAAAATTAGAGTTTTGTTACTATTCAAAGTAAGATATACCCTCAAGAATTTTATCATTTACTAATTTTGTAACTCAATATTGTTGTTCATTGAAAGCTTATTCACAACGTTTTGTAATGTAATATTCATTTGATAGCTCATTTACTCATTCATTTGATAGTTCAATTTAATGTTCCCTTTTATTATAATCCTAAATACATCATTAAAAATAGCAAAGCATTTTCCATATTTAGAAGAAAAAATATTTTTTACCATGCCATTAAATATTCTAGCATACCGTCAACATTTTTAATAATTCAATAATATTCAAGTTTGAAGAAGGAAGTAAATAATTTTAAATATTTTCGTTTTAAAAAAGCTTGCATATATTTAGTCATTTTATAAGAGCCTTCAAAAGTTCTCAGTAATAACAAAGGGTTTTCCTATTTTCATCTGTCGTTTTAATTATGAATGTCTCGTATTTAAAATTAAGCTGAGCTATCATTATCCTTGACCATTAGAAATCATGATCACTGCATCATGACCTTTAAAATATTCTAATGAATTTCAAACTCTACTTGAAACTTGAATATTATTCATCATTGATTAAAATTTATAAAGCTTGCATCTGAGCTATCTAATTCATTGTATAAAGAATTAAGATGATAGGATTTATTCAGAAACTTTTTAATTGGATATAAACATTTTAATTAAAACAGCATCTGACTTTTTAAAATGACAAAAATTATTTATTTATTTTTGTAAGTATAAGTATTCAGTGTTCATTATTGTTATTTCACTATGTTTTTACTTAAATCATATATAGCAATTGCAAATACCAAAATTACGCATCTCAAAACCTTATGAAACTTGAAAATGATTCCTTCCTTAGCCTAATTCAGAATGTTTATAATAGAAATTACTAATTTATGAGAGTCAAAATTGGTCACCAGAAATTTCCTGAATTATGACGTAAATTGAAATCATAAATTTTATTTAATCTTCCACCATAAATAAGATTATTTAAATCTTATGGCGTCAGTTTGGAGTATCGTTTTCCCACTCACTTGAATTCTTTGAATTTTTTTTATTTTTAAAATGAAGGAAGTAAGGAATTTCAAAATCTTACTTAAACTTGAAAATATTTCTCTTCTCAGCTCAATTAAATTTTAATAGTGTCTATTTTTATAGATAATTTATGCTAGTCTAAAAAAATCATAATCGATTCACAGAATTATGTCTCCCGAACCCCATATACTCAACTATATACCCAAAATTATCCTATCTAATCTCCAGGCATAGATAGTATTATTTGAATCACTTGGTCAAGAAGAAAATTCTTGTCAAGCCCTTACAATTTGTTTTCAATATCAGTTTTTTTTATTTACTTCAATTCGCTGGCATTTCTTAATACGAAAATGAAGGGTATTATGCGTTTCAAAATATTATGAAATGTGAAAATATTATTTTACTTATCAGAATTCATATTCATCGCATTTGAAATAAATTTATTCCAATCCACATCAGTCATTATCAGTCTCAGAATTATGAATTGAATATTTTTTAAAGATTTTCATAGCACCGAATATTCAAGGTCGGATGATATGAATCAAATTACATGTAACAAAATATTTCCTCATTTAATATATTTTTGATATTTATCAAATTATATAAATTTACTATTATGCATTTTAAAAATAGAAGGTGCCTTAATTATTTCAACCTGCATGAAAACTTTATTCAAATACAATAAAAAGTTAACTATTAAAAATGCATTATATTAAATATTAAAATTAATAGTTTATCTATAAAGTTATAATCTTTTATATTTTCATCTGAAATTTATAAAAAAATGGAAAATGGCAATAAGTTGGTTTGGAAATATATAATGCATATATTTGTTTGCCTATTTAAAAGGCGAATCATTCCCCGGTTACTTAAAAGATGGCCAGAATTTGCACCTCCTCCATCTCAAAGAAACTTGCAAAACATTTTAATTAGCCTGGTCATAAAGAAATTCAATAAATAACTTGCACTGAAATTCACTTAGTTTTATTAACTGTTTAATAACATTTATGAGAAATATATGATATCCTGAAATTTCTGTGGTGAAGTTGGAATATTAGAATACAGTATTTTGATTTTTTAAAAAGAAACATTAACTGTAGGATTATTTTTCCATTAGTTGAAATTCATCCATTCACATGCATATAATAATTGATAAAAACCAATTTAATTTTTTTAAGATTTAATAATGATATAGAATACCAAACGAAATGAGTATAATTCAAGTAATTCACTACCTAATTATATATTACAATCATTTTCAATAAATAATATCAATATATACATGTCCTGGTCAGCTACCTCATAATGGCGAAAGGAGTGTTCGAAGTATGTCATGAATGCTTACGGCTGTTGGGATCGCTTCAAGCTAAAGCTGTTCCACTTTGCCCAGCTAAAAAGAGAAACGCTGGAGGTTATGAGAGCATTTTACTTCTGGTAACCCAAATCTTCAGATGAAGTAAGCTGTTCCATTTTCAATACTATAAATCTTTCTTTTCTAGTTTTAAGAAACGTCTGTATCCATGAAGATGGTATAGCATAGCTATAGATTCTTGTATTAGTAATATCAACAATATCATCACAGTTTTCTGCAAAATATTTCAAACAGTGCAATTGAAAAAGCTGTTTACTTTAGTCCTTGCATAAGGCGAAAATCAGTGGACGTTTTTTCTTCGATTATAAAAAACAACAGTTATACATTTGGTTACTGAACGTTAATGTGTAAATGAGAATGTTAAAATAATTGAAATTTTACTGTCCCATTATTTCCATACTTATAAGTGATGATATCGCAGATAATAGAAAATCTACAATTCCTAATGATTTCACACTTTTTAATACAATTTGTATACAGCATAGAATTCTCCAAATAAACCTTTATATTCGTCTATGTATATCTCTCTGAAAATCAAAACAGATATATATTAGTAGCAAAAAAGTCTTGTTTTTTCAGTAACAGTAGCAGATAATTATTTAAACAGTGTAAATAAATCTGCTAAATGTAATTTTTACAATAAAATATTTACATAACTTACAATAGAATAAATTTCATTATGCGTAATATTACACTATGTTACTTTGCAATATGCGTTACAAAAGAATAAATTATTTTCCCAAAAAAATCTAAGACAAAGGATATTTAATTTTTAAAATTTAATTTATGCTGCAAGAACATGATTTTTATTGCCAGCAATATGCACAAGATACAAAAATAGAAATCTAAAAGTGGTTACAAAGATAAGGTTTCTTATGTGTATAGATAAATATTTGTAAAACATTCGATTTACTTAATAAAAAAATCTTACATTTGAAACAAATGATTGCATGGAAAATTAAATATATTTCATATCATAAAATGTAATGTCAAAGAAAAATTAAAATTAATTGAATGTTTATACTTTATAATGCATGAGAATTTTCAGGTTTAAATATCTTTTTGCTCTTTGACAAAATATTTTTCACTTAGAATTGGCAGCTATCTATAGAAATTTTATGAATTCAACTCGAAAAATAAGTTTAACAAAGTTAATATTTCTGGAAATTTTTTCAAAGAAACTTTTTGAAATATTTCTTTTTATTTTTAACTTAAATAAATTTTAATGAAAAAGAAAATATATTAAAAATTCTACATTTAATTTAATTTATTTTTAAAAAATGTACACTTTGCGCAGAGTATGAATTTTATAAAAATACTATAATGATTACAATAAAGATCTAACATTAGATTTACATTTTTGTGAAATCATAAATTTTAATTTTCAATTGGTATAGATTCTACCACTACAAGTAACAACTCCTACCTTAATATATATATTAATCTCCCCGTTTATTTTGTAAAAAGTCAAGGTTTAACTATAATTTGGAGATTTTAGTAAAAGGTATTGGTTTGATTAGAAGATACATCAGAAGTAACAATCACATCGATATCTAATAAGGCTTCAAAGTAATCACTCAAAAAAATTTTGACAAAAAAATTGAAATCTAATTTAAGCGAGCATTTTCCAGAATATTTAAACATTTCTTTCAATTATTAAATAATTTATCATTGAATTTGTTAAGAGAACAGCAATTGTTAATTTGGCCACTAGATGAATGCACCTGTTTTCATAAAATCGGCTTAATCATGTTTGACATGGTCATAATAAAATCAAATAAATTCTAATTTATAAAGTACAAAAATGTTACAAATACTCCATTTAAAATAATTTAATTGTTGTTAACTTCTGTAATGTTTTGATAATTTAGGTTTTAGTTTTTGTATTTTTACTTTTATAGCTTTTAACTGGGTGTTAATGTTAACTGTAAACCAAACTGTACTTATAAAAAACATGGATTTTTTTTTGAGAAACACTTGTAGTTGCTAAACTAACGTGATAGTTGATACACGCTTACTAACTAACCAGTAGAAACTGAAATTTATGTGAATTATTTTAAACATCACACAACCTAATCAAATGAATAAATATGAAAACTGAGTGTGAGTGATATACGTACCTAATAAGTTCTAATTATTAATAGTAAATTTTGAATAAGATATAGTTTAGTTTAGTTTGTTTCTGCTTGATTTGAAAATAGTTTATTTCTAATAATTGTATAAGAAAATATGTAAAGTCAATATAAAATAATATTGACTAATGTGTTATTAAATATTCTGTAACACGAAACTATGATTGCAAGCACCTATAGAAACTATGAATATATAATCTAATATTTCTGGAAGTATTAGACATTAATAATCATCATGTATTCATATCAAGATACAATAATATCGAGAAATTTCAAATGTATGAAGATATATTATATTACATATAAATATTAACACTTTGAATTTAATCAGTCTCGATTAATTTAATCTCAACTGTCTCGGCTTTCAGCTTTTCAAATTCGTGTGCGTATTTTTTTAAATTATAACTTATACAGATATAATTAGTTACACACCATATAGGATGACTAAATCAATATAATAATATTGTCAGTAAAAGTTACTAATTACTAATTTGTGTCATTAAGAAATTTCGCTTACACTAAGAAACATAAAAGCATACCTTATCAAAAGTTTGTAGATAATATATATACCCCTTCATTAGTCACATTTTTAATGCATCCAAAACAAAAAAAAGATATCATTTATAGTTTATTTACCAATTAAAAATATGTTTAAAACTTTTTTAAAGAAATGAGTAACACATAATTAAATATTTCCTTATAAATGGAATACCCTTTTTTATCATTTAATTGAATTATGAGAACAATTTTAATCATAAAATTCCCCTTTTCCTTGTATGAATATTATATATGTCTATTATTATTCGCATAATGCGAAGAAATAATTAATTTAAAATGAATATTGTCATAAATATGTGGGTTTATTTTTTAATTAATTAATGCGTTATACCTATTTGATGAAGATAGCGAAAACAAAAGTCTGTTTATTAATTGCTTCCTTGAATTTCTGTTTGACATGATAATAACTCTAATTACTTAAACAATATTGATCTGCCTATTTAAAAGCAAAGCATTTCGATACCAATGTTTTCTCTGAAAACGGTAGAAAATTGGACATTTCACAGGTGAATAGGCAATTACAATGAAAAATATACGGTGCAAATTTCTTTCGTTTTATTTTGATACTCTGTTGAGAAACTTCAAACAAACGTTCATTGATGATGTTGATCTGAAATTAACAGAAAAATGTAAACATACGAATTAGTAATTGCATTTCACAAATTTCTCTTTTTAATTTTAAAGAATAATTACTAATTCTTATTTAATTAATATTCAGATTTATGTTAGTTTTAATGAAACATGCATGAAGCAAACTTTAGTAGGAAGCATCTATTTCCATTTATTATTCTTATTTTTTTATTATACTTCCATTTTATTTTAATTATATATATATATATATATATATTGTTCATATATAAATTGTACTACTCACGATTTCCTCATATGTCTTATAATTGGTACTTAGAAAAGTGTTATTTGCCCATATCGAATGCAACCTACATCAGAAAAGAAAGAAGGGACGGCCATTCTTTAGTTCAATTACAGTAACGTCTCGTTATAAAGCAAAGATAGGGATATTTTGGAGTTAACGTCTGTCAACAAAAGTCAAATAATGAGAATGACACTTGAAATGGCACTAACTCTCCAAAACTCCACACCATACCAGTGGGAGGACGTTTGACCCCGACAGATTTATCACGAAAATACCATACCCGCTTACTCTTGGGTTTGGAACATGAAATCCCCCTGTTGCAAAATTCAGGCATTCCATGGTCCAAACGGTCAGTCAAGGCCAAAGACATTTAAACAAACTTTGATTAATTACTAAGCCACAGAGTAAATATGAAAAACTGTGATAATTTCTTATAAATCGAAACTTTTATTATTTGTGAATTATTTATCAATTTCCAATTAATATAATGTTTGCTTAGGTTTTATTCAAATCACCAAATTTTATTTAATCCTGAGGAAATTTGGCTAGATGCTGTTCAAGGAAAGATAGTTGTCACTGCTAATACTTTTATGTGATTAAAGGCAATTAAAGCATATGTTAGTAAAAATTTAGAAAATTCGCACTGTTGAATATTTGCAAAATGTGGAAACCTATTATTTCAATATTGTTTAGAAACATGCTTTACATTTTTAATAAATTCATACGAAATCTGTATTATCCATATTATATAGTTAACTAATTTATTTGTAATTTAAAATAATTCCTGCTCTACATAAAAAATTAATTTAATACTAGAACTACAGGGTCAGTCAGAATGACAGGTCAATCTCTGATCACTCCTGTGAGAAACTCCATGCTATCCCATTAAAATTCAAGTAAGAAAATTGCTTTCGAAGATTGCCATAAGTTTTATAATTTCACTTGTATGTTGTAAAATCTTAGGCACAAAAGTTTTAGCATACATACAATTAAATTAATATTTTTTAATAGCAGAATAGTTTGAAAATTTAAGCAAATGCATGACGCACAAATAGCTTAGCAGCTAAGAAAGATAATATTCCTTACAAACTAGCCTGTTGCCAATGCCGATTAGATAGTTGTAGTTTTATAGTCAATTTTATTTAATTTTTAATATAAAATATAAGTTTGAAGAACTTGTCTGTATTAAAATAAAATTAATAAGCAGGAAATATGCGCTAACATAATAACTTCAAATTTTACTTATAACAAAAATGGGTTGCCTTAACAAATTAAATTAATGGATTGATATTTGTGATAAAATGGACATTACAGATTCAAAATTGCCCTATTTAATTTCCAGACCCAAATGTTACTTATTAGCAACAAAAAATGACACTTTACATTACTATTTCAATAAAAAAAAATTATTTTATCGCATTACCTGCATATTTAATTCTTATTATAAGTGAAAAAAAAACTGTAAAAAACATAAATGATTTAATGCGTCTGATTCAGAATAAAATTTTTAAAATTAGGTACCCAATATTTAAATTCTATATTTCATTTTCTTGAAAACCGATTCTTGTCACTCATAATATAAACAGAAAAATATTAACAGTTAAGAAAGTTAATATTCCTGGTCAATATGCTAGTCACCAATGGGGCTAATTACTTATAATTTTAGATTGAATTTCCACTTAAACATTTTGTAATGAAATGACTTCAGGGATTGATACATGTAATATCCAATTATTTGATATATCAGTAGTTTATCTCTAACAAAAATGCATTACTTTAACAAAACTCAATTAATTAATTGATCTTGGCTATAAAAAGCATCTTACAAACTTAAAATTCCTTTTTTTTTCTTTCTACACTCCTGGAGCTAAATATTACTTTTCTGGTGGTATACGATAATAATTTAAAACATTTTCTTGTTAAAAAGTTCCGACTTATACCTAGGTTTGATTCATATTATAACTGAAAACAAATGCAAATACTATAAGTGATTTAATGCTCTATATATAGTATGAAATTTTCCGTACTAAATTCTTCAAAATTGAAATTCGATATTAATGTTTCTTGGAAATTAAATAATGTCATCAACGTTATAAACAACAACTGATGAAAAATATATAGTTGAAAATAAATTTAATTGTTTATATTCTCTTGTTCATATATATAAGATACAAAGAAACATCTGTTTTTATTATAAAATGCATGATAAATTTTCTCAATTCTTTCTGAGTAATAAAATGGATGTCTACTTTTATTTCTATAACAAAACAATCTCGGAAAATTTATCAAATAAATGGTTTCGTTTCTGACATTAAGGAAGAACTAAATATTTTGTAATGGCGTCACTAGTTTCACTTTATTTCTTTTGTACATTTTCGAGAAAAACGTTACTTTTTTCTATGAGAAATTGCTACTTTCTAGCTACTGGAAAAGCAAAATGGAAGTTGATCAGCACCAAGTCATAAAATGTATCCCATATTACATATTTTGTTACTTTCGTAAAACAATTTAATATTTTATTATAACACTGAAAACTAAAATTTAAACACGACAAATTGAATTTCCTTTCCGTTTGAAGTTGACTCATAAGTAAAAGTAATAAAGCTAAAATTTTTTAACCAAAGAAATATATACTTTCAGGACTTATATCATGTTTCAAAAGTATGTACGGAGGCTCAAAAGGAAGAAAAGGATAAAGAGCAGTTGAAGTATGGCTGCCATAGTCCTCATACAATGGAAATGTCATGAGAACAAAACCTTATTCATGTATATAATGATATATCTTAATCTAATTTGCATTCAAACTAATTTCCTGATTTTTATCTTATTTCAGCTCCATTCTAAAATATTCTCTTATTTTCTGATCCACTTCCCACTTTTATCTAATCAATTCTTCATGAATTCTATGAAATTGATATTGGCAACATTTTCTCATACTCGGAGTGAAGGGATAAGAATACTTAATGCTAACAATTTTTTTTAAAGATACCTGAATTTCCCTTTCCTAAAACTGTACGTGTTAGAGATATCCCTACCATAATCTCATAGTAAAACAAATAAGGAGAAAAAAATTGGTTTATTTTGCTCTGGTGCCATAATGTAGGCTGATGTCAGTTCTATCACTTCTTCACAATCTAATTCAAAAAATACCTTATGTAAAATAAATAAATGTTTTAAAATCCAAGAATTTCTCCCATTTAGCCAACCATCTTGAAATGTGTTTATATTTATGTATTTTATTACAAGTGAAATATAAAGGGACTAAAAATCTAATTCTATGTTAAAAATTTCAAATACAAAATAATTGAATGCAGAAAAGTAGAAACATTTTCATTGATTAAAATAAACTATTAAGCATGTCGAATAAAAATAGGATAATATAATAAAATTTAGAAGAATTAATTTTTCTCAATTGCCCATTTATTAGCTCAAACATAGTAAAAAAAATGATTCTTTACTTTATATTAGACATTTTTAGATTGAACCACTAATGCCTTAAAAATTAGAAGTTGGATTACAACTGAATGCAAAATTTTATTTCGAGTCTGTTATTCGAAAAATTTTGAAAATAATCCTGATCATATTTATGTTTTAAAAATAAACTGCACTCAGAGGAATTAAATATACATATTGTTTAACATTATAATGAGCTAAATCTATTTTTTAAAACCTATTACCCAAGAAAATGAATTAAAATTTTTCAATGATATTTTCAAATAAACATTTGCTGTAAAAACCTAAAAGGTACTTAATACATTTAAATATCATAGTTTTTATCATCTCTCTTCCCTCCCATTATATATTCCTATTCCCATTCTATCCATTTTCCTTCATTTCAAGACCATCTGAAATGAATAAACTCTAATGGTTAAGAAATTAGCTAATGAACTGCAATTAGATAGGAAATTAGTTATTTCAAATCTGTTAATTAGCTAAATGATTCAAAACATATATTAGAATCGTATAACATAAATATGTTTTTTTCTCCCTCAGACTTTTTAAAAATTGAAGAATAATCGCCCAATAAATTTAGAAATATTCGAAATCACTGCAGTCAGATTATATCTTATAATTGATATAAATAATTTGTACTTTTCATTCAGCTTCAAGATGATTATTTTCTTCAAAAAATTATAATAAACTTAAAAATACATTGTTTTTTTTTGTTTTTTTTTTACATTTTCAGAGAATATAAAAATTTGATGTCCAATACATTTCATTTATCTTGATTAAAATTCTTTCGCCAACGATGCATATTGAAAGTGGTTGTTGAATGGAGATCAGTGCCCCTTTTATTTATCACCAATAATGAGCAAACCTGGTTCAAATATTAAGCTTTATCATACAAACATAAAAGGGAACGGATTTGGTATTTCATTTATCTGTCACTAAACAAAACTATAAAACGAAACAACGGGACTAATGACTAGGGAAAAAATATGTAACGAGTCACCAACAAAATATGGGCCTATTCTCTCTTCTTGAAAATGAAAACGAAAGCAAAAGAGGCTAATATAAAATTATAAAATTATTCTTTTCATTGATTATTATTTATATCTGAGGAATTGGCTGCACTTTTTAATAAAAAGGATTGCTTTTAAGACAAAGATGATTTAAAATAAACATTTCAAGGTTGCTGAAGGAAAGCAATAAATTTATACTTATTTTTAATTTGGCTCTTACTTCAAAGTAATTGGTCGCATTTCCGTTTTTGTAAAAGCAACGTTTGATAAAATTATTAAATTATGCAAGGAATCTAAGTGTAAGTAGGAAAAATGTATAAATTGATGCTTAAAATATGTTAGCATTTATCTTAGAGGAATTAGGGTCATTTCTTTTTAAATGCTGTCTTAAAATCAAACTTTCATACTCATAGCAGGGTTTTGAAGATTTTTAGAATTTGTTTCAAAGAACTTCACAGTTTTCATCTATATTTAAAAACGCTATTATTTTATTTAAGAAAGGAAAAGTACAAATGAATTGAATTTTATGACTATATTTATTTTCCCCTATCTGAAAATAATTATTAATTGGTAAATGTTGTAGGACCTTTCTTCCACTGTGGGTTTCTTTTTCTTAAAGACATTTCTTTTCAATGATCCGAAGGAAATAATTAGTAATATTTTTTGTGTGATTTAGATTATGTATATTTTGTACTTCTTGTTAAGAATCTGTAAATTAAAAATAGTTTTAACTTCACTAACTTGTGCTCAGAAAATATAAATTTGAGCTCTTTCAATGAAACAACCTGAAAAGTTTTTGCTGAATTCTTTGTCTTCAGTGGAATAAAATAACAATATATTAACATAATTTAAAGACGTGTTAAAAAATACTTATTTTCCATTTAATATCCATTAATTCACATTTTAACATATAATTATAATCCATCAAAAATTATTTGCAATGAGAATATATTTAGCTCTGATTTTACAATTTAAGATTTAGTTATTTCATTTTGATTCCATTAGATCCATTTAACGATTTCATTTTTATTATGCCACTACTTTTCTTAAATGCAAATATTAAGTACGTAGATAAATTAGTAAGACTGTGTATAGTAAGTATGTAAGTAGTAAGCAATTAGTTAGATAGTAGGTATGAGTTAACTGGATACTAAGTAAGGCAGTGGAAGGTCATGTGATGTTAAAACTAAAACGATTTCTTAATTTTAAATCAATACACGTGATCTCTAAATTATTGTAATTCTTATAATGATAATATAGATAATTTTTTAACATAGTTCTAATCAGTATATTATTTATATTGTAATAACAAAACTGATTTTGAAAGTTTTTAGTAGATTTATAGAAACATAATTCTAGGTAAAATATGTCATAAATAATAATAGCGATAACAAAAAATATATCTCCAAAGAAATAAAAACTTATAAGAAAATTAAAGAAAGCATAATGAATGGGATCAACAGAATCATTAACAGAGAAACAAAGAAGTTTGATAGGATGAATATCCTCAATTACTTTTCTTGGATGGCTACAGTTTAAAAGCTGCTTAATGCTGGATTGGATTGGATCATTGGTTTTATCAGGACAAAGGTCAGGAATCACAATCCTGCGCCATACGTATGGTCAATAAGGCATTAAAATATAATAATTCAAACAGCGATCAGTAAAAAGGAGATGAATAAAAGTTTTAAATAAAATTCTAGATCATTTCATTGATACATCAGACAAATATGGAGAATTAAATAAAATATTAAAAATCAATTGCTCTTAAAAACTCAAAAAGGTTTTTGAGAGGGTGTTTCCCCAATAGCGTTCGCTTTTCCAATGATGTGGAGTTGAGAAATGTAAACGGTGAAGATTAACATCAGGGCATTCTATTGGAATATGAATAACTGTTAAAATCACTTAATATTTGGAGCAAAAAGGAGTTCGATCGCCAAGAAAAAGATATTTATGCATTAAGCGAGTATGACCAATATGTCCACCCAATTTGGCATCGAGCTCATTCACTGTTATAAAAGGCCATGATTTAATAAAGGGTTTGTAAAGTGTGATTTATTATTTGTCTGTTAGCTCCATGATTTTTTCCATAGCGGATAGATATGTTTAGAGAAAATGTTCTCAGAGAAACGTATTTCATGTTGTCTGAGCAATGTGGCTGTTTTTGCAGCATTTCCATCAAGTTCATATCCACCTATACCTAAATGACCTGTAATCCAGCAGAATAATATTTCATAACCTCTGTTTTGAAGATTCTTTAAAAAGCATTAGATTTCCAAAGCAATGAGATGAATTTGAATGTGAAAATGATAAAGTGATTCTAAGGAACTCGCACTGTCAATATATATACAAAATTTATGTAAAGAGAAGAGAGAAGCTTTCTATAAAGCATAAAAAATTGCCCCCAATTCAGCAGATAAAACTAAAAAGAATGCATACAAAGTTTAACTGAGTGTTTCCTCATGAAAAATATTACCACAGCCAACATGAACGTCAGTGTAGAGCGATATTTTAAATAACTGATTTTTTTTTCGAATGTTACCAAAAGTTTCCTCCTGCAATAAATTCAGGTATCTTGAGTTATTGCCTAAATTATTATTTAGAAATCTATCATCAACAAATCAATGCCCATTTAGACCATATTTTATCAATCCTTTCTTCTGAAGAAGAGGACAACAATGTAAAAATTATTAACAATAAAAAATATTTTATTAATAGAAACGATGTGACTTTTATAGGCAAGGTAAAATTAATTATAAAAATTTATTTTGAACCAGAACTTTCAGATATCTCTCTGTTCTTTCAGATGTCCTTTTTAGGTATCTAGAGAAAAAGCAAAATTTTAAAATTTTGCAATGCTTCTTAAAATTTTCAACATTAAAATTAGATTTAGGCAACAAAGGCATAAGATCAGAAGCTATTTCAAAATACAAATTATCACTGTGACTAATAAATTACAAATTTTATAAAATAACTGATTGTATCAGACATTTTAGAATTTTCTATGTTGTACAGATTTAATATGAATCAAATATACATAGAGTTAGTTTTAAAAAATGTGATTTTGCTTTCTGTTTCCCCGGTGGCGCTTGTTCTTGAATTCTTTGAAATGACTAGGTTTTGCTGATTCCTTCAATATCCGTAACCTTCGAATGAAGGAACGGGGATATGAACAGAAAAACTCACCAAAAACAAATTTAATTACTTTCGTATTTCCGGATTTGAGAGTATGAAATTAGATACCATGTCGCAAAAACTGCATTCGCAGAAACTCTTCTTCTTCAAATGTAGAAGATAAATATATCTCAAAACTCAGTATCAAAATATCGAATGAAATTCCGATAATTTTGTATTTCTTTTACATGGAAAACGAATTTTCTTGTTAGTTTTGTGATTATTTGGTATCGGAATATCTGGGAAATAACATCTTCAACTTAATCAGGATTATCTTTTGATTTTTTTATCATTATTATATTTAACATATTTTAAAGTAACCTCTCCAATAAATAATAAATTCGAAACTTTCTTTTGAAATTTCAATATAAATGAATAGTTTGTTGAATAAACTTTTTTTGAGATGGAAAATTAAACATCATTACTAAAGTTTTTGATAGTAACATTATAAATTTCTTAAATAAAGGTTTTTTTATGCAATAAGATATTTCAGAAAAATGCAGAGTAAAAATGTAGTAAATTTGGTAGATCGATATCATATGGCCTTTCATGTAAAGCACCTAAAAACAAAATCATTCACTATTAGTAGAAACTTGCAACAGCAAATTCAATTACGACAATCATTAGCAAAGTATCAGACAGTTTGATTAAATATCCATTTTCTAAAACTGTCAATTTAAAGTAATAAATTATTTAAATAAAGCTTTTTCCATGCAGTAATATTTGCATACAAATTTATCGCAAATAAGAAAAGCACATCCATACAATGTATGTTTTAAATTTGTTAGAGTTGGACCAATTGATCTAGCCTGTCGAGCACCAGAAATTAAAATCTTGCACAAACTCATTTAATCCTTTACAATAAGTAGAAACTAATAATAACAATTGAATTATGACAATTATTAACAAACTATCAGAAAGTGTGTATTAGATTTCTTTTCTGAACTTGTCAACTAAGGGTAAAGATTTCTTTAAATCAATCATTCTCTTATAGATGAAAATTGAAATACTAATATTTTTCTTTAGTATCTTTCAATTAATCATTTCTGTCTGTGTTAGTAACAAAGTTTGCAACTAGCACACACTTATAATTATGATAATAAAAGAACCTCTTTTAAAATTTAAACTATATGTCTTTTAATTACCTTCTCTGAAACGCAATAATTTATCCATGTTTTAAAATTTTTCTATGTGCATTGAGATATTTTAAACAAGCATCATGTGAAACTTCATTGATGTAAACAATTTACAGTAAATCAAGTTACAACAGTAAAATTTACGTTTTACAAATTCTAGTTTTCAAAATAACATTACTGAAAAGAGTAAAACCCATTTTCATTTCGTAGTCCTTTACTATGTTTAAAATATGAGCTAAGTTAACATTTTTATCTATTCTAAAATTGTTTTTAATCTTTATTCCGAAGTGAAAGCGACGTTTTGACCCAGATACTAATTTTACATTTGGCTAAATGATAAGACTGTTTTTGAAATTTTCAATGGAATGTTTATGATCGTAATAAAGATAAAGCCCAAAACATAGTTGTCCTTTCACTTAAAAGTAAAGATAATGCTCCACTAAAATTAATAAATATGTCAAAACTGTTAAAAGCGCACAAAATAATCTTTTCCAGTCTCATGCTATGAACTTTTGATAATGTTACATCTCTAAATGGTAACTATTAATGTTAGATTTAAATAATTCAGATAATTGAAAGAGTTATTGTTGTTACTGAAATAATATCTCAAGGTCAAGAAAATAGTGATAATATTTTATGAAATTTATATTGTATTTTAAACAGATGACGACGTAAAAATTTGAAGTATTATGGAAAATGAACTCTTTAAAACAAAGAAAATGCTCGTTATGATTAAATGGATATGCGTGAATTAATATAAGTTCTACACAAAGAGATATAATTCCTGTTTTGAAAGTATACGTTTTTAAATAAATAGATAAAGTAGACAATTAGCAATTGAGTTTATACTTGTGTTTATAAATTCATTTTAATTATATCTTCATTTGTTGGAATTTCCAAATTATTTAGTTTATTGCTGGAAAATGAAAAGAGGTTTTGTTAAGGAAAAAATGCCTTTTGATTGGTCATGCTTACAGTTGCAAATACTGTAACAATTGATTGAAAAACTACATTGTTATTTACAGGCAACAAAACAAATAAGTACATCTGGTAAAAGAAATTGTTTATGTTTTGGTATCTACTTTTGAATAACACTGTGTTTGTTCAGTATAAATAACTGACTAGACAAAATAAAAAGTTTAAAGGAGCTCAGCATTAACCAGCTTCATTGTTGCTATATTACAAAGATCGTTATTACATTTCCTAGAAAGTTATTTTCAAATCATTCAAAATTATTTCACATACTTTATTTCTATTATAATTGTTAATAAATATTAATTCTAAAAATTTGAATTATTATAATTTTTCATGTAATTTTATGTTAACTGAACTTCTGCGAATATATTTTCATTTGTATATATTATTAAAATATGTAATGTTACTTCCCAAGTAGGGTTAGTTAAATCACTAGAAAACCCGTTTTACGATCAGATATGTTGAAAGCTCATTGGATCCCGGATCAGTGAATTCCGTGCTTGGCGATCCTTTGGAGACTTGTAGGCGAATTTCGAGAAAAAATTATTGATACAGGAATCTTCCTATTTGTGTTAAACTTACAGACTAAATGGAAAGGAATTTCAGCAACAATAGAAAATTTGCTGGCTTATTTCGAAAATGAAATAAATAACTCTCTCACTTTTTTAAAATTTTATCAGAAATTTTTAATTTTAATTTTATTTACAAACATATGGTAGAGTTATATAAGTTAAATAATTAGTTTATTTTCATATGTGTAAGAGCCCCACTAAACGACATTTGAAGCATGGAGATGAGAAACACCTGATATTGCAATTGCTTCTAGCTTTCTGAGAGAGTATTTTAAGAACATCCCGCTGAATTGCTTGTTTTCCCACTGAATTGTAGTTTTTATCATCTCTCTAAATGAAAATGATTCGTTTATTTATGATGATTAGACATGGCAGTGTTAATCCCGCTGTTTTTGAAACGTTGCGTAATGTAAAAAAAACAAAGTAGTCCTAAGGAAGTACGTCCCATCATCGATGGAAGGAATCAAACCCCCACCTTTTCGTTTAACCTCTTGAGTGGCTAGATCCATTTACCATGTCGGGAGCACCTCATCCTCATTTCGAGGTGCACCATTGAGTTATCTAATATGATAAATAATATTTTAAAAAAACATGAATTTTTTTTATCTCTTCGTATAATAACTGCTCATTACTTTCTGAAACTATAAAAAAAACATTTCGTTAGAAAATGTCTCTTTGGATACTCCTATATTCATTAAAATGGCTGCATAGAATTCTGAGAGTAAAAGCAAATCAACACTTCAAAATAATTTCATTTTCCCCACAATATTTTAAAAGCCGATGTTTACTTGCCATTAATATCAAAATTAATAATTATTTTTTCATTAAAACTATAAAAAAACTAATTGCTATCCATTAAAAATAAATGCTTTTAATCTTTACTTGGAATAAAATCTTCTGGTAAAAAAGGACTATTCATCTTACGTTTTAATTGATTGGATTACTGAAATTCTTTTATAACTTCAAATGATCTCATTAAATCGCTTTCAGTTTGATGAAACTTGCGGTTGAAAAGGGATTGAAAGTTCCCATTAGAGAATTTTCATCTCAGATGTGATGCTGATTAACAATAAGTGCAATTATCGCATGAAGTCATTTTCAATATTTCGCTTCAAGTATTATTTGACTCAAATTCAAGAGTTAAAATAATCCGTCATCTGTCTGCGATTAATTCTGCGCCCCCTCGCATGAGTGAGTTTCTAAAAGTTCCCATTTCATTAAATTAACCGAGGCTAAATAAAATATTTCCATTTCAAATGATATTCAATCTTTTTCATTCAAATTAGAGTGGCTTAAACTTTCATCGTTATATTTTTATTGAAGTTAAATAGGTATTATTCGCCAATTATCACTTTGAATATTCCAGTGATTATGCGTCTAAATTAATTCCATTTTTTTCTAATTATCAAACCTTATAATTATATTATTAATGAATTCTATAATAAGGGAAGAATAAAATTTGATGGATGCTCCAAAAGGAATGTATTAATCGGAAATCTAAGTCTATAAAGTGATATTTGAAGTTTTGCAAAATCTGAAAATTGCTATTGATGCTAATATCTAAGTGTAGCTATACATTAAAAAAATAATAATCTAATCATATATCAGTTGAAAGTGAAAAGATAAAACAAAATTTAGTAGTGAGAAGTTTTTACGAAATGCATAAGTATATAACTAAATAATACTTAATAAATCAATTTTTAATTGATATTAGTGATATTCAAGTATTTTGATGATATAGAAATCTTACTATACACAGATATCATGAAATTTGCTGTTCACTCAAATAAATTATTTCTGTAAGCATGTCCAGTGTAGTTCCATTTTTTATCTGGACGTGATGAAGTGGTGGTAAGGTCTCGAAGTCAGAACTAGAGGTTCGAAAAGGTTCGGAGGTTTGAGGTCCAAACGATTTTATCAAAGAGCCACCGTGGAAGCAGG
Source organism: Argiope trifasciata (assembly GCA_026543055.1). Taxonomy (NCBI): domain Eukaryota; kingdom Metazoa; phylum Arthropoda; class Arachnida; order Araneae; family Araneidae; genus Argiope; species Argiope trifasciata. Next base: position 784,806 of record JAPMOQ010052942.1, on the reverse strand, counting down.
TTCAGTGACGTTAAATCTATCTGAGCCAAACATTCTACTGGTGATATAGAGAGAGGAATGCCAGCTCAAGTGTCTTCTTCGTCATATGACAACGTTTCAAAATTAGATATAAATAACTATAATTAATGCTGACTTACTACCAATAATAATTTAAAGCGGTATAAATAGTACTTATAATAATGTGGAGTGTAATAAGCAGTACACTTCCAAACAATTAATCCAATCCTAATATTTTTGCTTATTTGTTCTTATAGGTTGCATAAAATTCAACAAAGAATGCAATAGGAACGGTTAAGAAATAACAGCATATTACATTATTGGTAGTAAGACGGTTATATATGAAAACCTGGGATCCGTGACCAATTAAACATAAATGTGCTGCAGCATTTATTTTGATTTACAAAATGAAAAAAAAATGACAGTGAGCCGAGGGGACATTGTTTACTCTTTTGTCAAGAAAAACCTTGAAATAACCTTCATTAAACATGCATGTTGAAATCCATCCAATACCAAAATAGAATGCT
>JAPMOQ010052942.1:772855-783523 GCA_026543055.1 Argiope trifasciata | reverse complement strand
ATATATATATATATATATATATATATATATATATATATATCTGTCAAGAATTTAATTGCTGTCATATGAATTTTAATGTATAAGTAAATGTAAATGTAAGCATTAAAAATAAAAGCAATTCTAAAGTAGGGAGAAAGCATTACTAAAATTATTAAATGAAACAAAATTGAAGCTATCATCTTGTAGTAAAAATAAAACCAATAGTTGGTTTAAAGGTAAACATACTATTTTCTTAAAAGAATGACTTTGTAGAATTATTAAAGAATTTCTTTGAAGAATATTTATAAGATTCATAGAAGTATTGGTTGTGATTTATCATAGCATAAAAAATTAATGATTTTATTCATATTTTACTTCAGTGAAACAATAAATCATAGGATATTCATTTGTAATACTTAAATGTTAAGAAATAGATTTAATCACGGAAAAATCAAATTGAAAAAAAAAAATTATTTTTTATCAAATAGCAACATAAGTATATTATTTTTCTTCTTTTAATTAACCTTTTTCTATCAATATTTTTTTCAAAAAAAAAAATATTATAAGCAATGAACACGTATGATGCTTCTCTGTTTTACCACCCCATGAATTGAAATAAATATGTTGGAATGGGAACAGCTATATATATATATAACTCGCTAAATAATCAAAAATTGAAGTGATACTTTTCTTGTAATGTGATTAAGTTATCAGATTCAAAAAATCTCTATTTTAATAATTTATTTAATTAGCACACATTCAACATTAGTGTCACTAAAACCAAACCTTCTTCAGTTCTTGCAGGGGTAATATTTAATATTTCCCTTATTTGATGAATATAAAAAATTATTTGATCGGTATCAACTCTTTGAAATAAGTACTCTTACACTTTAAATGCTATTATTTTCTTTACATTGATGAATCAAAAATATATTCAAATAGATACATATCAGAATGATGAATGCTCTGCAAAAGTGGGATTGATTATTTAACAAACTTCATGTTTCTGAGCGTCAAGAACAGCTTTTCAAAAGAAAAGAAATAATACTGAGGTGGTGTGTTGAAAGATAAGCAAAATCTATAATTTGAAACAAACATTGAGAAATGAATCATTGGTTTTCAATCGATTTATTGTTTGAAGAGTTTCATCTTCGAGGAAAAATTCCATTGTCCGGTAACCGATAATAGTAGGAAAGAATTTCTGTTAAGTATGTTTCTCACGCGTTTCTGCCCATACATTTAAAATTTGACCCAAATGATAAATTTTAAGATAGTAAATAAAATTTCTAATCTTTATTGAATTTTATTAAGTTTTATATTTTTATTTTTATAAGAAAGCAAAAGTGACAATTTCATGATAAAAAGGAATTTAATTGTTTTATATTTTTGAAGGATTTCCCATTTTTCCTAAATTTTTAATGCTTATGCTTACATTAAATTTTAATGATCATAAGAAAAGTGATTAAGTCCCATGCTTTAAAAAATGCATATGATATATGTTTGGGTACTACTGAACATGATTAGATAAATTTAACCAGTGATGTGATTGATTTGTAGGATTTAATGGCGCAAAGCCCAAACCTGACTATATTAAGCCAAATATATTGTTAGAAGATTTTTTTTTAATTCTGTAAAAAATAGAATCGAATAAAACTGCACGACTTTGATCATTGTAAATAAAAATGTAAAAATATAAATTTCATAAAATATTTCAAAAACCTGGAAAAGATATTTAATAGTTTTTCAGCATATTTGGAATTTTCTAGAATGACGAGTTCAAAACCCAAATTATGAAAATTAAAATCAGTTCAACTGCAACATGAACAACAGAACATATAAAGCTTTAATTAATAAATGTGAAGCATAAAACATGCAATTGAACATGTGCAGGGTTTGCTATTAAGAAAAGTGTTATTATTTATTTTTCATTTAATGACGATGCCTTTGATTATTTTGTAATTCTTTTGTTATATGTACTCCCTATTATATTATTTTAACCAAATATTGTAATATCTTACATGTAACTTCCACGACCGATATCAGATGAATTTTAATTTTTTATAATAATCAACACATTTTAAAACCTTTACATAATTTTACATATTTGTCACTTAAATTATACTTTTTGTTCAAAATATAAAAATACTGAAAATATGATTAAATGATTTTTTGTATGTATGTTGGTTTTAGTAAATAGAGAGTAAATGCTTACTTTTATAAAAAGAAGTAAACTTAACTGGTTTTCCGTTTTTCTCCAATTTGTTCATTTTCAGATATCTAGATTAAAATATCAAATAAAAAGGAATTATTTTAAAAGCATTGTTTTTATAAGTATATCTTTTATTGTATGTTTCCTTTATATATAATTTTATATTTAAAATGTATTTTATACTTAATATACTTTTTACATTTAAAATATATTTTATTACTTAAGATAATAAGCGATAATCATGAAAAAGTACCAGGATCGGATTTATGATGAGCACAATAATATCTTAATTTTTAACTGGCTATTTGAAAAGAGAATTTTCAAAAACAAAATCTTACTGATAAAAAGATGATACTTAATGTTCTTTCTGAAATCCTCAACAATTTTAAGATTAGTATAACTAGTCATAAAAATTCGTACATCGAATATATTGTTTATACATTCGATCATTTATATCGCTCATAATTTCTCAAAAAATTACTTAATTTTTTTTGTCTCATTTTTAATCAATCACAATTTATTATAATTATCACTTTAGTTTTCGATACAATCATCAATAACGTTCACTGAATTGCTCGGCTGTGCTACAGTTACATAGATAATTTCACAAAGCATACTACATAATGAAGCATTCCATGCATTCTTTCACAAAAGAGTCTATGAATAACACTCAGAATTTTACCAAATTCCTTTTCCTTAAGATAAATTGGAGAAGAAATTTAAGTTATGTCTTCTGGTGATTTCTAATCAAGGATGTTTTTATTTGTTAGGAAATGTATTCAAGGATAAACTAAAATGTGATTAATGGTATTCTTAAATCAATTTTCAAGAAAAGTTATGGGTTGTTTATTTTTTTATTCATAGAATTTGTTGATAATTGATTGTCGTAAACAATTCACTAACTAAGCTGTAATATTCCTGGAATAAAATTCACACAAGCTATAAAATGGAGTTTAACAAATATGATCTGCCAATGCATCTTTTTTTCTAGTATAAATATGTTCAGAAACAAAATCATAGTATTTTAAAATTATAAATCTATTTTTGTTTTTTTTAAACTTTTATTTATGTAGATTAAGAAACATTATTTAAAATGGAAGAAAACAAATTTTATTGATTTATCAAAATAATTTTTTTTCTAATTTATCAAAGTTCTGAAAGATTCTAGAAACCATATTAATTTATTTGACCATATGCATTGACTGAATCAGTGTAATCTATTTATAGAAAATTAAACTGGACCATCATTATAGATCATTATGCATCATTATAGATAATTATATTGAAAAACCTAAATATTCTGCAGCGTTATGAAATCTAATTGGAAATCTATTCCCTTGAGAATTAATTTGATTGTGTTTTGGATGTGATCAGTGATTTTGAATCTGTTAATTTATCTGAATAAAGAATATCAATGGTAATTTCAAATCTATAGTAAAACTAGTTTCAGAAAGATATATAAATCACACAAATCAAACCTTCAAAAATAACGCTGTGATGTTGAATTACATGATAGACCACTACTAAAAAGTAAATGCACAGAAGTATGTTGGAAAAAGTCGGAAATTTCATTTGACTATCCATTCTTTAATTTCTTACCTTACTGTTAGACCTGTGATGTATGCATAGTTTTTAAATTTTAATTCTTTGTATGATAATTTGGTATATACTTTTAGTTAAAAAAAATATTAAATCGATTGTATTAAGATTATCTGATGTTTTTACAACTAATGATATTCATGATTAATTAGAATACTTTCTAATAAAATATTTAAATACTTAAATTTAAGTAATAATTTTTAAATTTATTAAAAAAAACAGAAGAATGGCGGAATTTTTCGAGTTTCCATATTTCTCCTTTACCAATAAATATAAAAAGATTGTATGATTGTATTTTAAATCGAAAAACCCACTAATTAATCTGCATTTATTTTAAATCCATTTTTTGTACCTTTCCAAAACTAATACTTAATTTAAAACAAATCTGCGCTAGGAACATATTGAGAATTTAAAATCGATTGAAATGGAAATTAATTACAGTTAATGAATATACATAAAATTCTTTGAATCCTTTAATGCCATTCAACAAGAATTCATAATTTTAATGAATCCTTTACAATAATAAACATAAGATAAGATATTTTCTAATACCTCGTTACTCAGAATATTGTAATGTAGTTGTTGAAAAAAAATAACTTCCTTGAACTCAGTATTTAGCGTTTACTAGTTTAATAATAAACAAATAAGCAGTAAAATTTCTATTGTGCAATTGCACTGAAAAATAATAGTATGTCTGTATAGATTAATTGTTTTCTTCTTTCAATAATCTCCCCAGTGAAAAGAAAAAAAAAAGTTTAGAACGAAAAACAGTTGAATCTTCTTACCCTGTTTCAGATCTTAAGTTATTTTCAAATCATAATATAGTTATTTAGTTCAAAACTACTTTTAACTATTTAGATTTTGTGAAAGATATAAACAAATATAACAAATATTCATATAAATATCAAAATTTTCCTTTAAAAGTTAAAGTATAAAGACAAATGTTGAAACATTGAATTGGAAAAACAAAACAATGCATTTATCTTTTCTCAGTTTAAAAATAAAAGATGAAATCAATCATCTGCAACACAGAAGTGGGTGAGGAATTATATAACTTTACCGGTTTTCTAGCCACCTGAGCCTTTTGTAAAAGGGTAAAATACATTTCAAAGATGAGATGGCCTTTCTTTTTTTTTATCTGCTAATGCTTTACCTATTTTCGTCATAAAAGAAATCAATAAAGGAATAAAAAAGCTGAATTATGTGACCGAAAATTAAAAGTTCCAACGAGAATGCTTAGCAGTACTTCAGGGTACGTCACTTAAAGTAATCAACCGAGTTCAAACTTTTCACTTCATACTCTCGGAATTTGTTCTTGGAAGATCAATTATTGCCATTTGACTTTATATCTAGTTTATAAAAGACATTTAAATGGTTGTTGGCACTTTTTAATATATATGATAAATAGCTTCTTTTTTATATTAGGATTAAAATTGAATTCACCATTACATTTTGCGATTACTTTGATATAAATTATAATCATTGCTTCTGAAATTCTATGAATGTGTTTTACTTCAATATAAATAGTAAATTATGCGCATCCCTTTTAAAATTCTGTTAATATGTTTTGCTTGTCTCATCAGTTTACTGTAGTACAATTTGGAATCATCTACATACATTAAAGAAGATTTTGAAAAATAGTATGTAAGCAAAAACTCAAAATAAAGAAAAATCAATTTAAAGTTGTCTTTCATCCATGTCACGATATAAATCTCATCCGATATGTCTATAAATTTCACAAAATGTTAAAAGATTTCTTTTAAAATGTTTAAAATAAAAATTAACAATTTTTTTAAAATAAAATATTATACTTTTTTTAATGAACATATAAAGAAAACCCAACGAATGATCAATATTTCAAAATTCAAAATAACCTACGAAAAATAAATATGCTTATCTAAGTTGATTGAATGCATGTTTCTGATAAAAACACATTTAAAAAAACATCTTTATTTTAATTATTTTAGAAGCCTTAGGTTGCTGAAAATTGTAAGCAAACAGAAACGAAAAAAATATGTAATTCAAAATTTCCTTTCTTATAAAAAAAGCTTCCTTTAGACAACACTAAGCAATTTATTTCATTGCAGTTTAACAAGATATGTTTTTAAGCGGTTAAAAAACATAATACTTTGTTTTTTATCGGGGTTTTAGTTTATTACCTGAATTTAATAATTCGTTTTTATCGGTTCTGTTTCAACGCATGAATTCAAAAGGGGACAGAACGGCAATGCTTTCAATCTAGACATGATCAAAAATTTTTCAATAACTGCATTCAATAATTTTCGTTAAAATGCAGGTACTGCTCTAAAATTTCACAGACACATTCAGAAAGATTTAACAAACGAGCTTCTTATGAAATGCTTATTTTTTAAGTACCCAGGCACCTTAATTTACATTTAGATAAATAGATATACACTGACTACCAATAAGTATTTGGACACCTATGCAAATGATGATATCTACGGTCCTAAGGTTCGTCACTGCCTCCCCCGGTGTATATCGTGTAGGAAACAGCATCGGCTTTAGTCGCATGCAAGATGCCTTGCAGTTCGGAGCTCTCTGATTTCGAGAAAGGTATAATTATCGGGTATCACAAATGTGGCCGATCCTTAAGGGACATATCTAGCAATCTGAAGTACCCAAAATCAGCAATGGCCTAGGTGATTAAGAAGTGAAAGGTGAGCGGTGATTGTCGGAATGTGCCCCGAAGCAAATCTGTTTGGTTTTCATGGTCGTGCTGCTGCCCATAAGCCTTTGATCACAAAGTCCAACCAAGCTGCTCGATTAATGTGGTGCAAAGCACATCGAAATTGGACCGTAGATCAGTGGAAACGGGTTATTTTTAGTGACGAATCAAGGTTCACCCTTTACCGCTCGGATGGCAGGGTCTGGGTCTGGCGTCTACCTGGAGAACGTCTCCTGCCAGAATGCATTGTGCCAATAGTCAAGTTCGGCTGAGTTGGAATAATGGTCTGGGGGTGTTTCTCTGGATATGGGCTGGGATTCTTGGTCCCCATTCATGGTAAGCTCAACTCCATTGCGTACTGCACTATTTTGGATGACAATGGACTTCCTACATTGTGGCAGTTTTACGGGTTGGACCCCTGCTACTTTCAGGACGACAATGCCAGTTGTCATGCTTCGTCGTTAACCAAGGCTTGGTATTTTGCCAATGGTGTTTATCGAATGGACTGGCCTAACCAGAGTCCAGACCTGAAACCTATCGAGAACCTTTGGGACGAGATGCATCGTCGAATTCAGGAGTGCACTACCCGTGCAAAATCGGTGAAAGAACTTCTATGTCTTCTCCAAGCCGAGTGGAAGAAATTACCACTCGCTGTCATGCATAGACTTGTGGAAAGTATGCCCCGTAGGGTCCAGGCTGTAATTACTTCTCGTGGAGGCTCTATCATCTATTGATTTTGAATAAAGTTAGTTTTTCTTTTCTGTCACAGGTGTCCAAATGCTTATTTTTAGTCAGTGTAGTTTATAGTTTTGTCGAATAAATCAAATTTCTTTCAAAGCGACGTTTTGTAGCTTCATTCTATTATTCGGTCTAAAACTGCAAATTTTATACAAGGGTGGTTAACATACAATGACAGAAGGATAGTGTATAGGTTATTCTAAAGAAAAAATACAATTGATAATTAATTTGAGAAGTTCTTGCAGAAAAGTGAGTGATAATATATCTCTTTTAACCCATTATAATTAATAGGAAATTATGAGAATAAATACTGCTAGGAAATATATATTTAGCAATGATAAATATTCTTACTGTATTTATTTGAATTCCCTTACAACATATATGTATCTTTTTTTTTAAATATCAGAGCCTGAGCATACATCTAAAGCAGAATTTAAAGACATTTTGTGAATAAAAATAGTTCCAGCTTTAATCAAAGAAATTTATGAATTGTGCAAAAATCTATAATTTACAATTTTATAATTTTTGCCATATTTCACTTCATTTTAAAATTTTTAAGTATATATTTTGCAATTTGTATTATTTTATTAATTATTTGGTATTTTATTTTGTCGCTTCTTTATTCTTATTTAGTTTATGAGCGTCTCTTTTCAATTCTCAGAATATACATACCCCAGAAAGTGTTGAATCATTTTGTAAATTTTGAAAACAACTTGCTTGATTAAAAAGAATAGAGCTATTTATTCAAAAAATTTAATGCTCATATTACTTCAATAATTAAATAATTCTTAATATAAAAATATAAATTTACAAAATTACAATGTTTTTAATGATTTGAGTTCGTAAAACAAGCATTCAATTCATTCAGAGTTGTTCAACACAAAATGTGAGCTTCGCGAAGAAAGCCTGTAAAACCCTTTCACTCCAAAGCTGTAAAAAACAAGTAAAAACAATCGATTTCAACTCAGCTTTTCTTCTACCAGAAAAGTGCATCAAATTGAAAATTAATCACTTTTATCACCCTTGATAAAAATTCCTCTGTCAAAGGGACATACTGAAATGGGCTGAAGATTGCAGATTCCACTCCTTTTATTTATTGCCATTGATGTACAAACTCATTCACCTTTTAGTTTTATCGTAAAGCAACCAGAAGAAAAGCAAAACGGGCCGGCATTTCATTTATGTGACGCCCAGAAAAGAATGATAAAGGAGGAAGACAGAGCTAATGACTAGGAAAAGTGTATGTAAGAAATCCCCTGACACGATATCTGTTATCTACTCCCTTGTTCTTGTCGTCTTGAGGGTGGAGAGCAGACTTATAAAATGATGCTTATGATTGGTTGACACATATCCGAGATGGGCTGGGAATATTTTCTTTGATAAAAATATAATCTTGAAGCAAAAGATTGAAACTTAAGATAAGGCTTAGAAAGATTTTGAATAAGAAAACATATTTAAAGTGACTTCAAAGTTTTCATAGATAAGTAATGACATAGATTTGCATATAAAAGGGGAAAAAGTACAAAGTTATTTATTTTTGTTTTATTATTTCATCTTGTTTCGAATCTCGGAATAAAAGTCAGGGAATAAACAATAGGTAGTTTAAATTTTAAAATTTTTTTTGTTACTGAAAATTATCTTAAATGTTTTGGAAGAATAAAATTCGCAGGATTTTAATACTTTAACTGAAAAAATTGTATCTTACTACTTCATAAGGAATCGATCATCAAATTGTTTTTATTAGTAATAAATAATAAAAATATAACATAAAATAAGTAAGCAAATTGCATTTTTTTTATTTTTAATTAACTGCCTGATCAATTTAATTTTCCTCTTCAGAAGATCAATGTAATTTGGGAAAATGATGCCAAACTAACGCTGCTTTCTGATGTTTTGGGACATCATACTTGCATTCAATAATTTATTCTTTAATCTTGTACTATTGCAAATATTTTATCATTATTTATGCAAAATAAATTAACCGAGGAATCATTTTAAGTAGTACATTGTTGTATAATATGGTTCCGAATTCAAGATAAGGGTATATGAGAAATCTTGTATTTCAAGTTCAATAGAACAAAACAATTAACTTGAATTTCAATAATTTTGTAACTATAGAAAAAAATATAGAACATTTTAAAATATGATAAAATCAATGCTCTTCTAATAAAGTTTATGAATAGGAAACTATTCATCATAAATTAACAAATATTTCATATTATTTAATTTTAAATGTAAATGAGAAGTTTCATGTTTATTTTTTTAACAAACACCGAGGATATGAAAAAAACTTGAGTATCATTCGCTATACACCAACTATAGCAAGAGAAAACTTTCAAATAAACTTTCTGCTATACTACTAGATACATCAAAATATTTGAACAATATGTTTTAAAGAAAACCCATGTAATTTTCATTTGCATTTTATAGAAGATAGTGAATTGCATTAAAATTTAAAAGCGTGCTCAATTAAGGTTAAATTAATTTAATGTTTCTTTTCACATTTGAATGAAGCAAATAAAAGGAACCAGAATTTCTTCAATTATCATTTAAGTATTTTCTTTAAAATAAAGCACATTTTCCTCGATGCAATTTATATCAGTTTATGTTTTGCACTAAGGCATTTCAATACTTTTTGGCTCGACTAGTTGAAAAACGGTTTTAAATAGCTATGTTTTTGAATATTTGGATAAAAATGATTTTGAAATCGTTCTAGAAGACCAAAATATATAAGTTAAGTGGTAAACGTTATTTTTATTTATTTCTTTATTTTGATAAAAAAGAGATATAAAGAAAAGAATTCTATTTTTTTAATTTGATCAAATATTTCAATTAGAATTTTGCACTTGAAAAATATGCTTTCTACTGTCTGAACTAAAAAATATGCAGCATTTCTATTCTTTATTTACGTATTGGAGATTGAGTGATAAGTAATCTGAAATTTTCAATTTTTTTTCACTTTGTGGTGGATTAAACAAAAAAATATAAAATATTTCTATGAAATGCAAATGAATATAAAAAGAGTATATCATATATAATTAATAAACTATAATTTTCTAGCTTGGAAATAGAAGAAAATACTTAGAAATTATTTTCAAAATTTGTACAAAAAATTTTGCATTAGATTTCAATTTATTAGGTTTTCCTTAAGAAATTTTTATCAAAAATGAGAATTTAATTGCATAGAATTTAAAACTACATTACAAAACGCTTTAACACTTGCAAATGCAAATATAAAATTAAATGCAACTTCCCCAAAAGTAGGTATTTAACAGAATTCAAAAGGATTTAAAGGAAACATATTCAGACATTAATAATATTAAATGACAAATTTATACATAAAAAATTGGCTTTTTTACCTAGTCATCTAACTTAAAATAAGCAAAGAAACACCAAACCCGATTATCACTTATAATATCACAAAATCCTAGCTTTGATAATTAGATAATTAGCTTTG
>JAPMOQ010052942.1:703560-757855 GCA_026543055.1 Argiope trifasciata | reverse complement strand
CTGCAGGCGATGTCGTGCTGTCAGTAAAGGCACTCGAGTCGGTCTTCTGCTGTCATAGCCCAAGGAAGACAAATTTCGCCGCACAGTCCTATCGGACACGTCCCTCGTACGTCCCACATTGGTTCCTGCAGTTATTTGACGAAGTGTTGCATGTCTATTAACATTGACCATTCTATACAGACGTCGGCGGTCTCAGTCGTTAAGTGCAGATGGTCTCCCACTGCGCTGTCCATGATGGGATGTGATGCCTGAAATTTCATACTCTCGGCACACTCTTGATACTGTGGATCTCGGAATGGTCAATTCACTAACGATATCCGCAATGGAATGACCTATGCGTCTAGCTCCAACTAACATTCCACGTTCAAAGTCTGTTAATTCTCGTCGTGCCGCCATAAATCACGAAAAACCTGTTCACATGAATAACTTGAAAACAAATGAAAGCTCTTGAAAACTAACTGCGGATTTATACTTTTTCGCTGCGATACTACTGCCATCTGTATATTTTCATATTGCTATCCCATGCCTTTTGTCACTTCAGTGTATATATATATATATATATGTATATATAATAAAATTAGCTTATTAATATTAATATTTTTATATGTCACCTCATAATTTCTATATAGACTATGATTGAACTTTTAAAATAGCTTATTAATGTATTACAACATTAATTATGAACAATTAAACCATTCTTTTGAAATAAATATATACTGAATAAGAAGTTCTAAAGCTTTCTAAAAACACTTTTTTATTGCATTATAAGGAAAAATAAATGAATAATTCCTTGGTATTTTTGCAATCTTTGAATTTTCAAAGAAGGATTTTTCGAACTTTTTTCAAATTATGTATATATGGCAAAATATTAGCCTTTCCACTATTGCCCTATATTTTTATGCAAGGATAATAATTATAATTGTTGTCGTTGACTTATGGCCCTTTTCAAGCCCTCTGACAGTTATCTGCCAGGGATTTAAGCCTGAAGAAGTCTCATGTGTTTTTCAACAGCGCCAACTTGGGAAAAGAGTAGAACTTTGTTTCGTCATGAGTTCCATGCCCTTGCTTAACTCCTTTTTAAAATGGTGTACATTCACACATCTTACAGATAGAACACAGAAGAACAAATATACCAGAAATGGAACTTGAACCCAGGATGCATGCCCTGATCACAGGGAAAACCTCTATGCCAGGAGGTCTGCTAATAAGTGTAGTAAATCTGAAAGATTTTGTTTCTTGTTTGGGCAATGAATTATTATTTTCCCTACACTTAGAAGGTTGATTTTTCGAATTGCTATATTCGATGACTGTTTTTCTCTTCTAATTTCACTTTCACACTTTTGAAGATTTCGAGTAAACATTTTAAAATTCAAACTTTATTTAATTTTTTAAAAATGAAATAAAAGGATTATAAAAATTAATCTTGGTAATTTTAACCTAGAATGGACACCGCAATATTTTTGTAACTGGAGAAGGTGGAAGTTTATTCAAATATTTTGAAGTTTATAAACAAAAAAATTATAATTTTATCATGGTGCTCAAATGTGATAATTACAATAATTAATATTTTAAAAGTAAAGATAATTTAAAAATAAATAATTGATTAATTAAAAGTACTGATTTTTATTAAAAGAATTGAAACATTTTTTTTTTCCTATGATGATTCTTTATTGGTTTTTAGTCACTTAATTTGTTTATAATTCAATCTCTGCAATATTTTAACTTGAAAAATGAGCTATGCAATTAATTTAAAAATATTTTTAATATACACAAACAATAATTATCTATCTACATGCTATACAATAAGCACCTCAATATTCATTGTTTCTGGTTAATTTTCTTTTCTTTGGACGAAATATGTCATTTCCTGTAACATAAAATTCGTTTCACTGCATAGAATCATCAAAAGTAATGAGTGTCTTGAAATAGGAATACGACTTTCAAAAATGCTTGAAAGGAGAAAAGCTAAGATTAAAAAAAATAATAATAAATAAAAAAGTTCTTTCAGCAATCACATGCGTCAGGGAATAAATTTTGCTTCCCACAGTATTTTCGTTTTCCCACATGTACATCATCAAAATACGATGCTTCAAGGTGTTTTACTTTTTCGATTTCTTTTTTATGGGGTCATTTGAAGAATTCGGTATGCCAGACAAAACTCCTAACAGTTGAAGAGCTTGAAAATATAATGCGTTGCATGTGCAACCATTTCATTGACCACTTCCCAGAAAATAAATACTGAATCTGTCCTCTAATTGCAACATGTGATCGCAGTTGACCGTATACCTTCGAAATTATTAAAGTGTGATTTTTATTAGTTAAAGGATTGCGAAAATTTGTGACGGGATTTTCAATTATTAGTTTATATACATATTTACTGAGTAGTATAGGCAGCTTTTAGAGCTTTAACAAAAATTGTGAAAGCAAAACTTATGTCCTGTTGAAAGAAATTCCCAAATTATTTTAAGCTGGACATTGTTCATGTTGTGCATTTTTCAAAATCGACAATCTATTTCAGGACACCCTGTTTAATCGTTGTGTATTTTCATCAGTTTTTGCATCTGTAGGGGAAAAGACCAAAATCATTAAAGAAGTGCATCTTATACCTGAACTTCACTAAAGTGTTTTGAAGATAATTATAAGTCAGTGAATTTATACCGGTAAGATGAAAGCAGACGATTTTCAGCTTGGTAAATAGAACCATCTTCTGAAGGAATATCCTCCTCTGATTCAGAATGGTTATTATTAAACATGTGTTCCCTTACTCGAATTCTTATTCATTCTTATCCTATAGAATTACCATTCAATAACATTTTCTCTACTAATATTTAAAGTTTAATTTTTTTGTCATATATTAAAAGATTAAACAGTAGTTCGAATAGAAGGAATATATCATGTTTCACATACACAAAAAAGAACATAACTTGAGAGCTTGTGGGAAACTAGGACACTACTAAATTTAGTTTAATACTAAATGTTAGGATATCTTCGTTTTAAAGCGAGACGAATAGAACTCGACCTTAGAGGAAATCGGTAATGAGAGTCATTTCCCCATATTATACAAAAAGGCAGCATACATTATTTTTAGCGTAGGTTGGTGAGTTTAGATTAGCTATTTTAACGCCCCATTGTAAAGCAACACTAGGATTATTTGGGGACCGGCCTCGTAATTCTGAGCCACGGTCCGATTACGAAAATGACACCTGAACTGTCACCACCACTCCACATCAAAGGGAGGAAGTTTGGCCTCACAATTTTAAAGTGAAAGAAATCTCATAGTTTGATGGTTCTTCGGTGGAATCGAGTTTCGAACCTCAAACTCTCCAGTTCCGAGGCCTAGACCTTACCACCAGGCCACCACTGCCCCTAGTCTTTCCACTCAATCATTCTAATTCATCTAGCTTCTATCAAGTTTAATATTTACACTAGTACATAAAAGAAAATTGCGTCCTTCATAGAATGTCACTCAGAATTTGACATTGATTAAAAACATTTAGTATAACACGAGTATGTAAAATTTCCTTTCTTTACAACTTTTTCATTCCCGCTATATATTAATTTTTCTCTAAATTTATTATAAAGCTTATTTTTAAGTAGGAAATTGTTTTCTTGTTCCTCTTATGTCCTTCTTATCACTGAAGAAATGCATTTAATCTTCCTCTGGTCATCCGGTGTTGTGATTCTTTGACTCTTGCTGGTATCACGAAAGTTATGATCTATGTAAATCTGCTTGCATGTTTTCTTGTACAGCTCATTCTCTTGTGAAATCTTTCTGCCTAAATCGCCGTAATTTTCTACTTGATTCTCACTTATATCTTATAGCATTTCCTGCTCACACATTTTGATCGTCATTTGTAAAAGGTTCGAAGAGCAAACCTTTTTTAATGCAATCTTACTTACGCTCATACTTGAGCGTTTTACAGTTACTTTTTGTCATTGAATGAAATTTTTTATTTATATTCCAAAAATTTGAAATTCCAATATCAAAATATAATTATTTATAAATTGAAGTTATTATTTCCTTTAAATCTTAACGATTCTTAATTTTTTTTTGAATTTTTGATTTCTATATTACATATGATAACCACATTTATTTACTATCAATTATGACTCTTAAATATTTTAATTGATTATTTTGGCTGGTTGATGAATTGGACCATTTCAGTTGGTTCTCTGACAAGCGTAAAAAAAAGGGCATATATTTCATTATCCGCCGAAATTGCAAAATGTGTTCATGCGAAAAAGTATTAATATGTTGAAATTTTTATCTCGGTTTGTTTCTAATAATAAATTCAATAAGTATAACGAATTATTGAATACTGAAAATCTTAAAAAATATTCAAAACAAATTAACAGTAGTCTTATAACAGCAATATGTCTCCATATTTTTCTGTATTGTGTCTCAAAATTTATTCACTTTTCGGTTGGCAAGATAACTGAAAAAGAAATCAAATATTGAAAACTTATCCCAGGAATTGTTTCAACAAATTATATACAAAAATTATTATATCCATCGCCTATATTTGTGTTTTTTTAAAGATTTCTCACTTCACTTTTCATTTTTTTACATCATTAGTTTAATCCATTTCGGAGAATTTTCGATGGTTCATAGTGTTTTTTTTTTTCAAAATAGTTCACGCAATTATTTTAGTAAAGACAAATATCAAAAACATTTAGATTTATCGAAAAATATGTTGTTTTCAGACTAAACTATATATATATATATCCTTAAAATTATGTAAGGAATAATTTTTTAAAAATGAAAGAATTAAAAAAAAAAATAATAATTAAGATCTGCTTTGAAAAGCAGAAAGCGGACTGCCGTATATATTTCATTCACAGATTTTATCCCCTCAATGAACTTCACGTGTGGTCTAATGACCAGATGTGAACAGTCGATGACAAGGAGATTCCCTAACTCGAAATCTGGCTGCTTTTAACAATGGTGGACTTTAACCGGTCTTAAGCAGCTATCTGGAAATGACGCTTCTTGTGAATAGGACAAGAAGTTACTCGGCAGTTACAATGGATGTGTCTATACATACATTCTTTGGAAATAGACTATTCTGCACTTTTTTGTAAACTTAAATTGATAGCATTTCTTGTATGTGGTGAATTAACCGAATGTAAACTAATCATAACTATCTATATTTTTTATCCTGCTTGGAAAGATACATTTTAAATTATCTGATGTTTATGATAAAGACTTATGTCAAGTATGTCAGTACTTCAATCATATAAAAGCATTCCGCTTTGCATCTTTTTAGAAATTGACATTTCGAATTCTATATCAGCAAAATGAACATTATTAATTGCTGTAGCATTAGAAAATAATTTATTCGACTTGAATTAGTTGGTCATTTTCAAGGATAGTTGCGTAAATACATTTATACACAAGATATTTACAGTTGATTATAAATCAACTCTGAGAGAAAAGATAAATATTACTGCCAATGGAGTTGATTGGTTGATAGATGTCTTATGTGCCAACACTAATGCCAACTATGATCATGTTTAGTCCATGTGGTTTACGGAAGAAATCACAACATCCCATATTTAAAGAGAATAATCGTCTGATAGAGAAGTATTAATAATAATGATAGTAATGGTAAATATTAGAAATTGTGAATGCAATGGTATATATGGTAAATAACTTCACGGTAGATATATGAAATGGTTAATGTATGTAAGGGTAAATAACTATATGGTAAATGTATATAATTCAATTTAAGTTCCTCTTTTCAAACATATTTTTAAAATAATTTAATTGAGGACAATGTCGTGTTCTTGTTATAAAGGAAGGATGTGCATTGGCTTCTAAGGTTAAAGATTCCTGAATTCCTGAATGTAGAAATCTGATTTTCAGCTCAGCTCAAATGATCACACACACATTCGATTACGCAAGCCTTTTTTTCAGGGGGCTGGTTCTTTCACATGCCTCACTGATAGAATACAGGGGAAGAACAAACATGAGCAAATCAGGACTCGAAAGTGGAATGTCTGGCCAGCGGGAATAATTTAAATGCATATAAAAATAAACAGCATTATTAGACAGTAAAAATTACTCACTCTTTCAAAATGCAGTTTTAAAAGCTTTTAAACTCTAATAACAAAAAGATGAATACTATCTTACCAATTGTTTACAGCTACTACTTCAAACATATTTAAGCCACATAAAGCATAGCATAGCTAATTATTAGACTTTGAAATACATAATCCAGAAACGTCTTTATTTATTTAAATATGTTTCATAAAATGAAAGCTTAAGAAGAAACTTGATTAACAATTTCTCAAAACTCTATTTCGCTTTCGGAGAAACAAAACACATTGTCATTATTCATTAATTCCCACTTATTATTGTTTTCCAAACAAACATAGTAAAGAATTCCGTGGTTACAGAGAAACTAATTTGAGTACAGAATTGAACAAAGCAAATTAATCCATAAAAGAAAACAATGGGGAAACTATAGAACTTTCCTGCGTTTTCCGCCGCAAGGGAGTCCCACAACGAGAGCAATTACGAGTATGAAAACAACGAAAAGCATGGGACATTTTTTTGTTGTTGTTGCGTTTCCTGTTTTCCAGAATCGAAATTCTACCTTTATTACGTCTCTGTCATTAGGTTTAAAAACAGGCATAAGATAAAAAAAAGTTTTGGGATATATTTTTTGTCGTTTCTTTTAGCGTTTATCGTGGGATCTAACAACAGTAGAATCCAATTTTCTTTATTTTTACGACGTTGGCTCTGTTTATTTATTTATTTCATATTTCTCGTTGCCCGATAGAATGCTTCTATGTGAAGAAACGAACGAAGGGTTTTTGTATTAAAGAGACGCTATAAAGAGGAAGGAAGGGAGGGTGACTGAGATGAAAGTCTGGTCGATGCCATGTATTCTTTTATTAAAAGCTAAAGAAGAGCTTTCGCAGATATAAATAGCAATAAACCAATCGAGGAGAATTATTTGCTCTTTTTTTTAAAAAAAATATTGGTAGAAGGGATGTATGCAAATTGCGTAGCATCAGAAAATAATTGAGACCGAAAGCGTTTCTATCCAGAGCTCTTTGTGTGTAAATGTGCTCCGGATATTAAAAATTTGAGGCATGTATATTTGTATTTTACTTTTTTGCTTATTTTCAAAGTCATATTGAAGCAGTTCTATTTGGTATAAAAAATAAACATGGAAGATTTTAAAGCCTTTCTGTATAAACAATGAAGTCATTTCATTTACTTCTAGCTCATTCAAGTGCTTATTTACGGTTTTTTAATTTTTTCTTCCGGCGGTTGTGATGTAACATCAAAAACAGTTTGATGATTATCGAACGACTGTTATCCGTTGCTTTTAGCTTCAGTATGAGACTTCCGGATTCATTTACTTTAAAAATAACCCTGCACTTCAGTTTCAAAAAACGGTAATCGATTCTACATTTTTATGTTGTTAAAATACAACATAATACAACTATACTTTTCTTTTCCTTATTTCAACAATTTTTATAAGCTCATATAAAACGAAAGGTTTTTATATGGGCTTAAAAATCTGTTAAAATATAGACACCTAAAATGCATTTTATATGAATATGTGCCAGATCACTTGATATTAGGAAAATTTAATGTGATACTTTAATATTTCTTCAACTGCAATAAATAGAGATAAAGAATATTTCAAAATTAACACAAAATTTGAATTTGCCACCATTTGTGCAGTAAAATGTTGGCAACTATTTTAAATAAAACCAATTTATACATGATGATTTAGTAAAAATAGAGTATTATATAACATTTTTTTTTTCTTTTCGAAAACTACTTTAGAAATAAGGAAAGTCTGGCTGAAACAGTTCGAAAACTTTCTATAAACTTCTTCTAGATATTGTAATTTAGCACCATTGGTTTTCTTCCCGTGTGATTTTTGAAGTCAAAAGTCATTGCCAACTAGACCACAAGCATACATAATTGAAGAAGAAAATTCAACTCTGCATCAACGAGGTTCAGATACATTCATACAAAATGATCACGGAACATGTTGACAAAAGAATGCGCATGTACCAGCTAAGTTGTGGATGCTGTTTGCCTTACGTATTTATTCCATACATAACCGTATCCTCTTCACTTGACGATTCAATAAAATATAATAATGAAAAAATATTAACTATGTCTGTTTAGTGACTTCAATTATTTATGTTATTATATTGCGTAACTCTCCATTTTTATTAACCCTCAATTATCAGCAGTCATATATTTTTAACACTTAACTGCACGATTGATGCAAATTAAAATTTTTAGTAAATTTTGTGGCATTTTCATATGCAATATATAAGAATAGAGTCTTGTCTTTCATTCTTAAACAATAGATCACTTATTTAACAGAACAACAACAGGTACTGGACAGGATAAGACAGAAGTCGGCAGTCTGCGGCTCGCGAGCCGCATGTGACTCTTCTGACGTATTTTAAACTTAAAACTGCACTTGAAACTTAATTGTACTTGGTACTTAAAACAACGAGTTATAAGCCCGATTTAATCAAAGCATGCAAAGTCAATGACAAGCAAATATTATGATATTTAATAGAAAAAATTTTAGTGACTTTTTAAAAACAGGAAAAATTTATAAATTGTTGCTTTTGGCTCTTCCGTTTCAATAGGTCCCCCCCCCCTGGGAGAGAGTATCAAAAATATTATTTCGTTTGTTAAGTATGATCGATTGCACACCAAAGGTTTATGCTATTTTTGTTAGAAACTCTAACAAAAACCGCATGCGGCTGTTGGTTGGTTTGAAAAACAGGTAGATTTTCTGAGTACATATAAATGATATTCAGATGAAAATTTGCTTATTTGTTATGAGATAAGAAGGGTTTCCCTTTGTTTACCAACTCTACGGAACCTGAACTATTGTTCTGGATTTTAAATGAGAAAGCGTTTTCGTACTTCAGGTTCTCCTAGATTCTTAAGCCGGGGTCCAACGACGCGCAGTTTCCCGGATTTGATCATAAATCAGACCTCCCACCCACTGGGGGACCACACTCCCCCAGAGCCAGGAGGATGCGTTTCCCCTTTCGCCCCCTCTTGGTCTCTTTGATGACCCGTCTAGTTACCGACATTTTGTCGGTAAGTCGACGGGTCATCAAAGGGACCAGAAAACCGCAAGAGCTGTCAACGGGTGGCACGTGGCTCGTCTGCAGACGGGGTATAGGCCGTGGGACCCCAGCTTTAGGTGCATCTATGTTAAATATCATAGGAGGTATCTTAAGAGAATTAAGGATAATCGAAGTATTTTCAAACGATTTTTTTTTTAAATATATCACGAGCTGGGTCTTTTTAAAAAAAACTTTTTATAAGAATTTCTATTGTATGTGATAAATTATAATTAAGTCTTAATTTTTAATTCGACATTTTTTTCATTTTTAATTGATTTTAGGAATTTTTTATACGCTTTATAAAGATATAATTTTCATTTAGAATCCATTTGACAGACACGCATTCAAAGTACCGCATCCATTTTTTATCCTATGTTTTCGCCATGGCGATTTGATGGAAATAACAGTTTTTATTTAAAATTTAAGTACTTTGGTTAAATTTAACTGAAAGTAAAATATTGTTAGTTCATATTTTACTGTAGAAAAAGTTAGATATCTACTAAATTAAAATGTTGTTTAAAGGAACTGGGACGTTCACTACAACTCAAGCTGGAAAAATTTCAGTTATAAACAAAGCAGATTTTATTTAAGTAAAAATTTTAACTAAATTTATGTATTATGCAAATTTAAAAGTGTAATGATGCAATTATAAAATAACTCAAAAATACTTATTTCTTAAAAAAAATTTCTTTTTATAACATATCAGAAATTAGTTGTGATGTGGAAATCTTTACATCCATATATGCATATAGGCACGCCCGTAAAACACATTACTGTCTAAAATCATTCCAAAATTAGCATAATATATAAACAAAAGTTCAATAATTGCAGTAAACTCATTGCCATTTTAATTTATTCAAAAAATAATGTTTACTATCACACATCAAGAAAATCTCAAAAATGTGGGATAATTTTTAATAGATATATCACCTGAAATTAATACTATGGCTCAAACTTATACAGATTTAACATATGCCTAATAGTTATGTATATCATATCAGAAAATTTGATGTGTGTGTAATGAAATAATTTTTTTTCTAAGCGTACCTAAATTTGAAAAAAATTGCTTTGAGAAAACAGTAAAAATAGTTACATTTACATATAAATTAAAATATTTACATTTTTAAAACTTTCCTTGCCAGTACTCATCTTTCTGCAGCATTTCTTTAATTTCAGACACCCTATTTTTATGTCTTTTAGGTGTTCTAGCTTCTTTGCAAGCTTTTTGTTGCATAGCCTTTTATTCCAAGCCTTTTGTCTTTAACGCCTTAAAATGTCGTTTTTTCTCAATGCCTTGCATGCATTTCGTCCAGGTGCAATACCGAAGTGTTTAAGGATTTCATTGCGACTGGAAACACCATCATTAAAACACAGCACAGCATCCACAACTCCTATCTTCAAAGTATTAATCCCCACAAATATGTTTTTGGGAATTCTTTCCAAAAATACAATTGTTAAAACTCTCATTTGGATTTTGAGTTTGTCCATGGAACCATTTAGACAGAAGCTCTTTGTCAGTTAACTACCTGAAAACTTTCATAATTGCCAATAAAACAGATTCTGGAAGAAAATGCTTATGTATAAACTTCTGACCAGTTGCTAAACTTTTGTTAAATCCACACCAGCTGTTAGAGTCCAAGGGACACAAACAGTGTTGGGGCTTGGTATTAGTTGAGAGCTAGTGGAAATATATTGCCAAAAATTGATTTGGACATTTCACAAACTGATTTAGAAGCATTCCTTCTTATTGCTAAACCATAGTATTTTTGAACTAGCAGAATATTTGCATCTATAATTCTACCACGTCTAAAATGCTCTTTCCATCTGCTAACTTAATAGATTTGAGCTTACTTTTTAAGGTTTTTAATCTTGCTTCTATTCTTTTCTGAACATGACCAATGCATTCCAATTTCTCTACAATAATTTCCTCTCCACACATTTTAGAACCACTAATTTTTGAGAATCCTTCATAATCGCCATTCCAAAGATATTTCACATAGCGAAAATTTCTCGTAGAAACAGGACGCAGAAATATTTCCATAGCAACTTTACTTTCCATTCTACCACTGAAAGCTTCATAATCTTTCTAGCAGTTTTCACAATTGCTTGGTTTGTTTCTGGATGTGAAGCAATACTTTAATGAACATTCAAAGTCAATCACTTTCCCTGTCTCAAATGATGTAGCCAATGATGTGATGGCACCATTCATAGATGAATGACCCCTTTTTTGCCAGGTATCATCTAATGTCACTGATATACCCCACACATTATAATTTACTGACACAGCATCTTCAACAGCTTTCAACATTGATTATTGCACAAAATGTACGAGCAGTTCTTTTACTCTTTCCAATGCATCTCATTGAATATACTAAACGAGTATTAATATCATAACCAGTCTGAGACATATTGGAAATCTTCGCATTTGTGAAAAAACCACATGATTTACAAACATAAAGTAAAGAAGTAGCAAGTCCTTTTCGACGGCTTAGTTCTTCAAGAAAAATCAAAGCAATTTGAACTATTACATTGTTTACAATTTGAAATAGCACTCAAAAATGTTCTCAAAATATTTATGTCTATTATAACATTTTTATTTTGTTCGTAGCATAAATAATCGCTGTTTCCGAAAACATATTTTCACTGCAATTCAATTTTTTTTCGGAGCACTTGGATTCAACAACTCGCATTCAGCAAGCATCGCATTCTGTTTCTTTTCAAAAAACTAATTATGGTGCAATTTCCGCTTTCCAAACTGTTTACGTCTAGGCATCCTTATTACTTTTGTTATTTGAAAAACAACTCAAAGAATGAACTTAATTTGATCAAAGCAATCAAAGCGAAGCAATGTAAAAATATAAAATATCAAAAACAAATGAAGGTCAGAACGAAGGAACAGACATGATGTAAACAAAATAGAAATTCACGTAGAAATTCATGCAGCTTGCAAATTTCGTTCGTTTATTGAGTAGTTCGTATCCTTCTTAAAAATGTCAAAATTATATATATATATATGTGTGTGTGTGTGTGTGTGTGTGTGTGTGTGTGTGTGTGTATAAACACCAAAATAATGGCGTTTTTAGGGTTCTTATCGAATGTTGAGGTATAAAGAAGGAAAGTTATTTTTTTTTATTTCCAAGAAATAGTCAATGGAGATATTTCAAATTTTTGTACATATTTTATAGCCTCTCAGTTATAATAAGTAGCTGGACTAAAGATGCCTTTCTTCATAATTTTCAACATCTGTGAAAAAATATATATTCATTTTTTTGGAATTTATTGATTTATTTTAAACTTTATCATATAGTTAATAAAATGTTCCGCATTCACTGACATTTAGAGTTATGTAAACATTAATTATCTAAACATAATTATAATAAACATAAACATAATAAACATAATTACCAAGAGACGTAATTTCATTCATAAAAATGGATAAAATTGAGAAGACAATAATTGTTTGATATCTTATTATGTGTATTGCTTTGTTTATACATTTACTTTTAATCCAATCTCTGTTGCTGCTTTTTTAACAAGTATTTTTAAGTTTTAGTTTGCTAAAATAGTTGCAATGTTTCATATTTATCATTTTTATCTAATTATGTCTGTATTATATGTTTGCTATCTTTGCTATTTTTACCTCCTTAAATTAATAATTTATTTTATTTGGAGCATCTGTTAGTATAGCATATGTCTTCTACAATTTTGTATCTTTCTTTCGATATTAATGTAATTCTATAGTTTGACTAGACTGACTGAATACTAGACTGCGACCGTTTTCTTTTTAAACGTATGTAATTTTCACTGCTTTATCACTTTAAATTTTTTTAAATTTTTATCCATTGATTGTAATTTATATATTATCACATGCTTGAATTTACAGCGTTTCCACTTATTTCTTATATTTACGAATGTTTTCTGATTTTTAAAAAAAATATTTTATACATCTGGACTCCAAGGTATATCGTTTATTAGTAAATTAAATTTGATTTTTGCTAGACAAATTTAAAATTGTATCTCTACTTACCAACTGTGCTCTGGAAGTGGTTATAAATATTTAAATGACTATATAACGGTTCTCAGGCCACTTTTAAAATTTCATATACCATCGAATAGGTGAGCCATCTTGGAGTAGAAAAAGGCAATTTTTTCTTATCAAAATAGATACATTGTCTATGATAATGGAACAATTTTAAATTAATTTCGGACCATCACATATGAATTGAAAGAAACATATATTCCCCACTTTTATTTATTTACATTTTGTAAGCAAGAAAACTGTTTAAATTCCGATCTTACAATCAAATGTGAATTTAAAATTTAGTTTAATTAAACAATTATAAATAATTCTTAATATTCGTGGTTTGGCCAAACTCTCCCTAGCAAATTGTTTTAATTGAATTAAAATTATCTAAATTGAATTGCTATTCATTATTATAAAATATTTCTTATTCTTATCTTACCTCAATTGAAAACTCTTCTTAAATGGATATTAGAATCTTCCCAAATTGTGATTTGTTCCTCCTATCTTTTGAGTATAAATGTTGCAGAGTCGAGTTACCTCCTGCAAATGAAGGGGCATGTCTCTATGGGCTTGGGTTACTGGAACTAGTGAAAATCAATAGGGCTCACTGATAGTCTCCACCTATTGCTGACCTGGAACTTTATCATTCGATTTAATCATGTTCCGAATAGATCGAGATGGCTTAGAGCTCAGAGCTAATTTTCATGATTGCTTTATATCTTCCTAGCAGAATAAATTATAGGATTATTTTGTACATTTATTTTTATATATCTTAATGCTTACAAACAAATTCTTGATGTTTTGATATTTTATTACCCCACTTCATCATAAAACACTTCCAAGAAAAAAAATCAGGCGATGACTGAAATTTATTCTTTGTTAAGATAATTTCACTCCAGATATAAGATACAACGCAAAGAGACTTTTTCTAAGCAATTAATAAATTAATGATTTGTTTGAAGAATTAGAGCCTCTTCTTTGTAAGTCAAACCAGTCCATAACTAATAATATCCCAATGTGTAATTTCAAGGTACGTGTCAACTTATAAAAGCATTCTCGTGATTACAGATTCAAAATTAAAATCGTCAAAAATATAGATGTGGAAAGTTTAATAATCTAGTATAATCACTGAAATTTGTAATTGAGTGTAATGATATTTTAAAGTCTGATTTAATACTTAAAAATTTTGCTAATTTTTATATATATTTAACATTATAAACTTGATTCTAAAATGTCATCTTAATACTTGTTCTAATATTTAAAAAACTCTCACGTTTTTTTAAATATTTTTTACATTCACTATAGAAAAGATGATCATTTATATGTTTTTTTTCACATTCCGAGAGTGGGAGTAAAATCCCTAACACTTGATAGCATAACTTTCAAAGATACCTAATAGCCCTTGCCTAAATTAGCTCATGTCAATAAATCGCTATAAGAGTTTTATTGCAAAATCATTAAAGGTAATGCAGTGTAAATAATTAAATGCCAATCACTTTTCTATTATATGGTGTCATGTCAAACACGTCATTGTATTATAGCTTTTCTCTTATACAAATTATAGCTTGCATGTTGAATAAATCTAAGTTAAAATTTCAAAAGTGTCTTCTCTTCTACAACACAATTTTTACACACTAACATACAGAGAGAGAGATTTACATTAAATGCCATATACTGTCTCTTTCTTGATATGTAAATAAAATCTTAGTATCAGCATTCTTTCTGTTTCTTATACAACTCATCGTTGCATTTTTAAAAATTTGGATTACTTAAAGAAGGGCACATACATATGCTCTATGTTTAAGCACGATATCTAAAATGATTTTTTCCTTTCTATTTGGTCTGTAATATTATATTCTCTTCTTGGAAAGATAATTGGAAGACTATTTTTCTATAAAAACATTAACAAGATGGTTCCCTAAAATTATGAGCATATTAGTGGAATCTGTCATAATGCCTTCTTTTCCGATTAAAAAAGGATAATAGAATTTAAAAATTATGCTTAATTATCTTAAATAAACACTTCTTTCAAAAAACTTCCGATATAATTCTTTATAAAGCTTTCGCAAAGAGAGAAAAAAGTAATCCGTTATTTTCTTCAAGAAAAAAATGAAATTTTAAATATATGGATAAATTATATTATTTTATCAACTAAAAAGAAATAATCAAATAAAAAATTCCTTAGATAATTACTTCTTTAAATTAAAAGACTTTTGTCAACAATAATTTTGTACCCCGTTTAGAATTTGTAACTTTTTTCATTAAAATTTCTAAATCCTTTAATTTTTTCATGTGTATACATTTCAGGAATTTTTATCTACAAATTGTTGACAAATGATCAGCTAAATTTTCTTTTTTATTATTCAAACAACCAAAATACAATCTATTGTCTAATAGTTAAAACGGTATGTAATTATAAAATAACGGGCATAAAATAAAAAGATAGCAACAAAGTTTATAAATTGTTTTGATATTTTCCCTCTTTGATTTTTTTATATATCGTCTTTTATCATTTTTATAATTGTCTCTGATGTTAACTCCTTTCAGCCTTCTGAAACTCCTCTCAGGCCTTATTTTCAAATCACCACCGTATTTATTTTCATTTGATAAACAACATTTAAAATATAATTAGAATATTGAAAAATAACATTTATGCAGTCATCTTCTCATTTCATTTAGCTCTAAAAATTTTCACATCTTCTTGGAATTAAAGGCAGCATAAACATTGCTTTACAACAGCTTGGATTAAGAATCCCTTACGACATTCTTTAAAAGCGTGTCTAAAGAATAATTTAAAAAGAATGTCTTTACCAAAGGCAGAAAAAGGGTAAAACTGTTTTTCAGAATTTCGAGAAAAAGTAGGAATGCGATGTTACCGAAAACCTACAGCTATGAATAAAAATGCCATTTGATGTGATATTTTTGTCATATTCAATAATAATAAACAAAGTTTCAGATAAAATAAACTGCTCTCTATAAAACAGGAGTATAAAACGCGAAGAGTAATTCTCATATTGGTTAGAATACAATAGTTTAAATACATTTATAATCTAAGATAATAGGTTTATTACCTCAATTTAAGAAATAAAAAAATGTGTTATAATAGTGAGGATATGCTTGCTAGGGCAGAGCTCATGTTTTTGAAAATTGCATTGTGTGCTGTATTATTTACATTCAATATGAGTTTAATTAATGATTTAAATTAATATTTTCTATTTTTTATAAAATAGTTTGATATTTCTTAAAATTTCAAATGTGTTTTAAAAAACGGCGTTGAAGATTATCTCAGTTGTGTATATGTGACCCTATATTAATAAAAATAGTTTTTAATGTATTTTTATATTCATTTATTAAACACTAACATTATTAACATGTCGCTTAACATTTGATATAAGATCAAGATATTAGTTCTTCAAAGACTCATACTAAAAAAAAGTAGCAAACCAGGTGTTTTGAAGTATGCTAATTGCTTTGTTAAACTTTCAAACATCATTTTTCTCAAGAAAATTAATTAACTGCAAATACAAACAATATTTACTGTAACTAATAAATGAATCAGTGAGATGATATCCACAAAGCTTTTAACAAGTACATACACACAACGGTAATGACTGAAGAAGATATTGGAACAATGCAAGATCATCACAAGCAGATTTCTAATTATAAAGAAAGATTTTGCAAATCATTCTTCTAAGACAAAACAGCTTTAGTTGTAACTGACAAAATATACCAATTATGTTGCTTAAGATGCTTTAATTTTTAAATATTAAAAAAATTGTTTTCCATTTACTCTAAACATGATTAATTGTTTGGAAATGCTCAATATTTATTATATTAAGCTTCATATACAAATACATTACAATGATGTGCAAGTACAACATAAATTATTCATTAAAGATTCTAAGGACGATGTAGAGCAGTGACTTGGAAAAAGTATAAGTGCACTTTAGAGCCTTGGAATAATAGTATATACAGCTTTGACGATTATAGTAATCATAATTCTTAGATGTGATTATCCAAAATTGTTAACAATGTATGATGAATGATCTTCATGTACAGTCATAATTCAATTTAAAAAACAAAACATTTATATTTTAAGAAGCTATAAATAATATGTGACAACTCCATGTAGTTTTTACAATACTATTTCGGCTACCTTGGTTTTCGAACTAATTACTTAGAATGATAATAACAAATTCAAAAATTATTCAAATCTTGTTATCAGCATCATATACAAAAAATAATTATGCATATTAAAAGCGTTAACAGCATTTTTTTCATTTTCACCAATTCAAAAGGGAACAAAATGTTTTGCTGGAAACTTGAATGTGTGAAAATTTCTTAAGGGAGTCTTGAAAAGGTGTTTTTAAATTTAAGAATAGTTTGAAAGACTAAATTTCTGTAGTCAAGTTTCCTTCCTTAATGCTTTGTCTTTTGTGTTTTTCAAAATTAAATTTTGCTTGCTTTATCTTTAACTAATAAATGTAAATACTCGCAGATGCAATCAAGTTTAGTTTGAAAATTGCATCACTTATAAATGGTGAACATCAGTGGCAAGTGATTTTGAAAGGATTATAAGGATTATAGGAAGTCACATCACGCAAAGTCACACTGTGTTGTAGCTCCTCAGATTCCTTCATCATACAGACCCTCTTCTCTGAAACGAAGAGTTCAGTAAATGGATGTAAAACAATGACAATCAATTTTCAGCATTATTTAAGACTTCCATTCGAAACGTTTGTTCCATGTCCGTGTCAAAAAGATATGCCTTCTACTATTACATTTATTGAAGATGAAACAGCAAGTCACACTTCTATAACTGTCCAGGAATTTTTTATAGAGATTCATACATGTCCGATGAATTTATGTTCGTCGACAAGTGAATCATTAACAGACTTTTCGAATTTCCATGGCCTCCCTTGTATTGAGATATGACACCAGAAAACTTTTAGATATGGGGAAACTTAACGTACCAGGTGTAGTGATCCCGTCCGTCCAGTCAGCTGGTTTTGTGTCACTGTTGCATATGTTATCATCAACGTTGGCGGATACACAGAATGCATATGTATATAAGAAGTGGTTTGGTAACAATACTTTTGTTATCAGCCTCACTTTCCCTTCAATTATGTGCGAAACACCACTTATCAGATTATTATTTTTTATAAAAAAAATCCGCCATTTATCGATGTTAAATCTGAAAACCATTTATTTTTTATTATTCTCTTAAATTCTCCGAGTTTTTATTTATTATGCTTAATTCCATTTATTAATTGTCCAAGTTTTATAAATCTTTAATTTTTTTGCGAAATTTTTGCATACTCTATACAATGAATATTTGAAATAATTATACAAAGCAAATTTTCTGGTTCATCAGAAAATCAAATTCTTAGTTTTACTTTAATCAGGGTTTAAATTATATAAATAATAATATTTTATTTTTTTCAGTCAATAATTTTTTGTAAAGAAATATTACACAGTTTATTGATATTATACAGTTTATACGAAATTTTATACAGTTTGTTGACCTTAAGGAATCATATTCAGTGAAATATTCCAGGTACAACTTCTTAAAAAAAGTATTTGTTTTTCTTTTTTGTGACCAATTTGACTTAGTTATGAAGTTTCGAATATCATTATTTTATTCATTGATTGGTGTATCGTTTTGTGTGGATTAATTGAATCGTCGAAAATCATGCATTTCTATGTAATTAATAATTCCTGATTTTAATAACGCACATAGTTTTAGTAGCAATAGATAAACCTATAAATATATTTAAAATGTTAATGTCTGAAGAATATATTACTAAATAGAACTCATTGGACTGAGAATATGTGTAAAAATATGATTCGTAATTCATACAAATATTTGTTGAATCAAACTAAATTAAATAATGTTCTTTTTTTTCATGCTTTAATGCTTATATCTGTTGTTAACTATTTATTATTGAGTATTGGATTTCAATTATATTATACATGTATAATTTTTTTGTTTTAGATTTAACAAAATTATTAAATTGATAATATTAAAATTCTGAAAAACCTTTGTTTTGCACTGTTTTTTTTTATAAAAGTATAAAATTTCCATCTTATTTTCTTTCTTAAAAACATCCACATAAAATTACACTTTTTTAATCTTATTTTGCAATGGGAATTAATATTTTAATCTGACTGTCAGATGTTTTGGAAACATGTTGATAAAATCTAACTTATCGAATGCATACAGAACGCACTAGTGCATACTCTTTCTTTTTTATAGATAAATTTCTGGAAAAAACTGGTTGAAAGATATTTTTAAATTAACTAAAAAAAATTTCATTAGATGTTGAAAACTGATGTCACTAAAATAATAAATTTTTCTTTGCCCGGATTATTTTTAGTGAAATCCAGTTTCATCTCAAAATCCTATGAAACTAACAAGAACATTTCAGGATATTCAACTGTTCATTGTAATATGGGGGAAGTTGACTGAACTTTGAGGATATATACAATTAAATAAGCATTATATTGCGCACATGTAGGATCCTAAGTAAGGAATTTTTAATTGCATTTCATTTCATGCTTTCTGTTCAGCAATTACTTAGGGAAAAAACTTTGTAAGCAATAAAAGGATAATAGGAAATAATAATATAGATATTCTCTACATTTTATTACGGTTTAGCATAAAGCTTAGTCGTAGACTTGAATGCATTTGTTGATCCTTCTTATTTTTCCCATTGAATATAAATGATAAATTTTCATTATTAAAACTTTATAGCTTAAGCTTTTGTTTATTATAAGATGTTTAGATAAAGCTATCAAAGCACACAAATCATGCAAATCTTTGGAGGGGGATAAGAACTTATTTTTGACCCCAACTTTATTTATATACTTGACCACTTCTGTAAACAGCATTATCAGTTATTTGTATCATACGCGATATTTTAGAAACATGAAACAAAAAAGAAATAAAAGCATGATATCCAAACAATTACTTAATTTTTAATACATTGAATCTTTCGAAGTTATGTTTATCAAATTTTAAATTTTTACATAATTAAGCATTTAAAAACTTTATTTCTAAGAAGTCTTCTTGATCAATAGTCTATAATAATCATATTCATAAGTATAACGTTGAGATATGACATCAGTAGTTATCCTACAAATCCATAACTTCAAAAAAACAAAAATAATTTAAAACATAGATATAGTAAAAAAAGAATCATGTTTCTAGTAGATTAAAATAAAAATTCAAATTTGAAGGAGATTATTTTTTCTTAAAAATTCAGAAGTTTTAAAGTAATTAATTAAATTGTTTATTCTATGTATTTACTGTTAGAAGTAAGAATTGACTATCTAGGTACAATATTTGATTTATGAACTAAAAATTAAAATGTATGAAATCTCTAATCTTAAAAAATATTGTCCAATCTCCTTTAAATAAAATATTTTGTTTAAGTCTAATTTAAAAACGCTGTTTCTTATTATGTCTTCAATCAAAAATAAATTATTTTCTATACACACTAAAAATGCCATGTATATAGCTGTAAAACTATTATCTTTTAGATACGATTCCTACTTTCAAAGATTTATCTCCCTGAAGCAGTTTAGCAGGTTATAAAGTCAAAAGTTTCTCCTTTGTGTAATATTGATTGCTATAGTGACCATGAGAGAAATTCTGCAAAGTATTCTTCCAGGAATTTTGGATGTGCTGTCACATAAGTCAACCCTTCGAAACCTTTATTGAATTCTTTTTGTGACGAAGATAGGTAAAATGTTTGTAGGTCAGAGAAAGGATTCTTTATCTTTGAAATACGTTTTACCCTTTCTCGCCATTTTATAAAAAGCTCAGGTGGGAGAAAATCCGAAAAGTTATATAATTCCTCACTGACTTCTGTGTATCAAATGATTCATTCTTCCTTTTTTCTTTTAAAGAATTCAGAAGATTAATGCATTGTTTTAGTTTTTTCCTCCCAAAACGATCCATTGCAGATATATGCAAGATAAAGGCAAACTCAAAGGCAATAAACTCAGATTTTTATTTAACATTATTTTCTTCATGAAGGATAAAGAAAATTTACGTTAACCCTACATAATTAGTCGAATGATGTAGTATTTGTTGATTAGATATTTTAGATTTTGTATTATAATTTAACAATACTTATAATAGTTTTAATAGTAGAATATAATAGATAATTAATAGATATAATAGTTTTTTTATAATTTTATGAGGTCACTTCCTAGAATAGGAGTAGTACATCCCGGGTTTAACGTTTCGGTTTCGGCATGATTGTTCTGTGTTCTATCTGTAAGGTGCGTGAATGTGTCCTCCCCCCTATAAGATAGGGTTGTGCAAGCGAATGTGATGTATAAATTAGCTGTCTTACTCTTGGCCTTATTTGGAGCTTTTGAAAAAACAAGAGATGCTCATTCGGGTTATATCACCGACAGATTACTGTCAGCGAGCTGATAAAAAAGTGTTATAAATCAAAACAAGACACATGCAACAAAAATTTCACAATTCTTTGAAAAATGTAAATACAGTAGATTTTCTTACGGGACTTACACTTTCTAAGGAGACTATAAACCTATAAACAAAGAATACGGCAGAATGAGGAGAAATGAGTAAAATTTTCTTTTTACTAAACAAGTCCCTGAGTTTACTGCCTGAATGTAGTTGAATAATTATTTAAAAATCTTGATATGCTTGGTATATCTACTGATGTTCAATGTTTTCAAACAAATATGCATTAAAATATTTTATATTTTCTTTAAAAAAATAGGCTGTCTTAAATCTATATTGTACTATTTCTTTTTTTGTTCCATAGCACGATTTCTTTAGCCTGTCTTCTTTTTAATGTTTCCTTAGAGAAAATCGTAAGAGATCCAATTATTAACATCAGAGATAATATATTATCCAAATAGTATGGGGATTATCATAAACCGTGAAAAGACCAAATATATGCCTGTATTAAGGAATGGGAACTGCCATGAATCACATCTAGAGATCAGTTCTCACAAATTTCAAAGTTTTAATTATCTTGGTTTTATAGTTACTGATGGTAATAGTATAGACATGATTTAGGGTCATCTAATGAATGCAAATAAAGCCTTTTATAAACTAAAACGATTTTTTAAATATTCACTACCATCATAAAATGCAAACTTTTATTAAATAATACTTATTTAATATATAAAACTTGACCTTAATTAGACCAATCCTTACCTATGATTCAGAGACCTAATTCCTGACCAAAGCTGGATAAAATAAAATTGCCATTTTCAAATGAAAAATTCTGTGATATATTTTTGAGGGTTAGAAATCATCAGTGTTTGGAAAAAATATATAGCTTTGAGCTATTTAAAATCTATAGAGAGCCAGACATTATAAAGCTCATAAAAATAAACAGGATGAAAGGGACGGCTCATATATTTAGAATGGATGATGATTCCAGATTAAAAAAAATATTTTACATAAACTTCTAATAGGTAGGAAAATGGATAGACCCAAAATGAGACGGAGGGAGTAAGTGGATACAGACATCTTAGTTGTTTAGGGAAAATACTTGAGCTCAAGTATTAAAAATCGAATCATGTTGAACAGAATTCAGAGGAAGGTACTGGCCCATCCTGGTCTGTCTAGCCAAATATAATGGTGATGATAGTATGTCAGTATTTAAAATACTTTATACACTTTGCTTATTGAAATTATTTCTTGAAATTTGACTTTTAAAATGCTAAAAGTTTGAATTATATTTATAATTACTTTATTTATTTCAACTGTAAGCTGTAATACTGGCACGAGAACAATATACATTTGATTAATCCTTAAGAAAATGTGATCCTATCATATAATTAGATTTAGTCAATAGCTAAATTAATTTACAATTCTGTATTTACAAGTGAATGAACTTAGGGATAACTACTTCTCATTTAACAACTATTATGCGCATACCAGAAAAGTGTGGTATTTCGTTGAATATCATTTAATGAAAATTCTCATAATAAATATATCACAACTCTGTAATTTAATATCCCAATAGATTAATTTTAGCAGTTGAGTGATTATGACGGAAGACTTGTTCTACATGATTTTACTTAGATCAATAGTTTAATATCTTATTGGTTTTAGTAATGTACGTAAGTCTATTGTTTGAATTGGATTTCTTATGTGTAATATATTTTAAATCCTTTTTTCAGTATTTTGAATAGTAATATTAGTGCTGAGTTTAATTATAATTTTTTAGAATATGACAAATTTTTAATTGTTGAATGAATTTTAATATATTTATTATTAGATATTTTTATCTCAAAAGAGAGAAGTTATTTTTATTGGCTCAATCAATTGAATTACTTAAATTATTTCAATTTCAATGTATTTTATTTAAATTATATCTGGAATTTTATTACACACAATTTTTCCAAATAAACTAATGCATCAGGGCATAAAACAGTTACTTAAAATCTTACCGACAACCATTTAGTGTAGGCAGAAAGAGAACAAGAACTTTCTGTTTAAGTTAGTCACATATGTTTTTATAGCATTATTGCCTCCAATTGCAGCCCAATTTTCAAAATTTTGAACACAGAAATTTGCAACTTACCCGTTCTGTTTAGGGTATAATGTGAACAAAATGACTATTTGCACTAAATCAATAATGGCTTATAAATTTGTAAAGGACTCTTATTTCTACTTTATACTGATTGTGAAATACAAAAATTATTTCTTAAGGGTGTCGAGAGATGGAGCTGTAATTAGTTTCATTGGTTTATTGAAGATTTTTTTAGTATTTAACTCTGCTTTCATACTTTAATAGCCATCATTCGGAAGTTAAAGAGAATGTTTGAGATTTATTTACACATACCCACACCTACACAGTTCAGAAATTTGAAAGATAGAATGTAAAACAATAAAGGACTAAGAAACTTTGATTTGATTCCAGCATAAGTTTTTGAATGTTTGATAGCAAAAGCAGGGACAAAGCAAGTTCGCTTGCACAAATGACAAAATATAATCAAAATGAATATGAATTTCAAGAGAAAAAAGCGTCTTTTTGATTTACTTTAGATCAAACGTATTATACAAAAAGTGCATGCCAAGGAAACATTTCCTTCGGTTGTAGTTTATTGTGTTGTTTATTATGTTCTTTGTTTTAAATAAACATAACTGTCAAAACTTTGAGTTCGAACATTTACAATCCTTTCTTTTCAATAATAAATTTTCTGTGATCCAGTTTGAAAAAGGCAGCATTTTAAAGTTAAACTAGTAAATATTTAATTTTATGAATAACTAATTCCCTAATTAATTTTTATAAATATTGGCCTTATTAGAATTTCAGACAAAACAAATTCAACAAAAGCTGTTTTCTGGTCTTTAATGCAAACAATTATCTATTTTCAAATGTGAAGACCTTTTTCTCTTCTACAATTACAAGATTATAAATTAAAATTAGTTTGAAAATTATTCCTCTATCTAAATTCAGCATAAATATTACATCTTATTCGTTGCTCGGAAAATAGTTGAAGTGATTAATTAATGAGAAAAAGGGAAGGATTAATTTTCCCGCATAGTCTGATAATTTCATTGCCCTGATGGATGACTGAAACATATTTAACTTCATTTATTTAATAAAACCAGAACGAGAAAAGTTTAAGCGGATCTCTCAGTTTGAATGAGAGAGATTGAATATCAGTTGAAATGAAATTATTTTTCTCTGCTCCCGTTTACTTAATCAAAATGGAGCTTCCGTTAACTCTCCAAAGCTATGAGCTAGAAAATTAATTGCTGAAAGATGACGAATTGCTTTTCTTTCGCTCTGCGATTTGAATCGAGTACCGCATCAAATAGAAATATTGGAATATTCAAAATGAGTTCGCATTATTATTCCGCTTTTTTTGTTAATCATCAGCTCTTTTGATAAATTAATGAAACCTCCAATTTACTTTTCAATAGCATATTTTATAGAATAGAAAGTGTTTTAATGAGATCATTTGGATGTGTATAAATAAAATTCAATAGTGTGCTAATTTTAAAAAAAGGCAAATAATCATATTAACTAGTATTAGGGAAAAAGAAAGGTATTTGAATTTAATTGGTCGTAGTTCAATTAAATTTTTCTAGTGCTTAGTTGAAAAATATTAAAATCAATACCATTATAAAATAATCCTAAAATAGATATCTGAAATGGTTCTGGAAAATATAATCAAATAGTTTGAAAAAAAATCACTTCATTGATTTTATACGATATGGAGGAATATACAGTTCAACAATAGACTTCTCAGTGTCCAAGTCTGTTACTAAAAAAATGCTCCCTAATAAAAAAAGTAATTCAATTGTAAAATTAAATTAGTAGTAATTGTTGTAAAAAATTCTGGCAATGCGTATATCATTTATGTGCGATTCTTAATTTATTTTTTTGATTCTATTATTATTATTAATTATGTATATATATATATATATATTGCTTACGAAGATGTAAAAAAAAATATCGATAATGGTAAATAAAATTAAAAATAAAGTACATAATGTTATGTTTATGTTCTTCAGAACATATCACTTGCAAATTTAAAGTAATCTAGTTCAAATAAACTGCCACCAGCACACAGATTTTCCTTCATTAATAGCATTATATTTTGGAAAAAAGTATGAAATATTTATTAAGCCCCACAACAAATACGTATATTATGGAGTGATTTAAAACTAGATTAAGAATGAAATTTATGAACATTTTTTCTCTGAATACTATTCGTTTTTAGACATGTTATATGCTATGTAATCGAAAATGACGTTTGAAATTCAACGTATTTCGTCAAGGTTATATCTTCAATCAGAAATATAAACAAAGAGCTTATTTTAATTTAAAAAAATAAAATTTATAATTTATTCTATTTTTCCATACAGTGTCTTTTTGATTTTAATATCTCATGCGAATGTAATTATATATGAACTCTGTCAAACTAAGATTGTAAACAAAAAACTATCTTTAACGAATATTCAAACATTCAATTTAATGACTGTCAATTGCAAAAATGTTAAAATCAGAGTAATTGAGAACCAGAATGCTAATTGGAACATTGATGTCCATTCGAAATTTGCACTATTCTATGGATATTCAGCAATAAACAATCAATGATCATTTGGATCTCTAGTAATGTTTGAGAGTATATATACTATATATAAGAAAATATATATAAGAGAGTATATATAAGAAAATATATATAAGAGAGTATATATAAGAAAATATATATAAGAGAGTATATATAAGAAAATATATTTTCTTTCCTGAATAAATTCTTACAACTGAGAAACTGCAAACTAAATTACTTGCCTTATTCTATAAAACATAATAAATATTTTTCTTGACTTAGATAATGGCTTTTTAAGCACTTCAATTCTACCTAACTTAAATAAAATAATCTATTTCAAGCAAAATACTTTTATAAACTAAACTTTTGACCAGAGTCAAATTAGCTTAAGGGTAAAAAATAAACTCTTTTAGTTATGCCCTGCATTAAGTCAATTAAGGTCAATTAAAAATATTTTCAAAAGTTTTTAAAACAAAATTGATTTTTTTATGTATTTGAGATGAAAATAATCTACCTTTTTAAATTAAGAACAATCTTAGTTATAAATATATAATAATAATTATTATTTAGATCCTAACCTTTCAAAGAAAGTTACAGCAAATAAACTTAAAGATATGGAATTGATTCTAGTCAAAATTTCAATTCAGAATAAATAATTGAATATCAGAGAATAGATAAAATTTTAAAGTGTTAATAACACAGAAATGAGAATACTTTCAGATGACTAAACTGCCTTTCCCTTTATTTCACTCACCAATAGTGTTATAACTTTAGAAATAGCATTTGTAAGGGTTACAATTTTTCATTAAATATCAGTTATGCATAGAAATTTCATGTATGACCGGAACAACTAAATACAGTATTTTACTATAGTATTTTACCTCTTTCCTTTGAAAAAGGTGTTGAAAAATCAGCTCTGATTATAAAGCATTTTTTTTAGTTGAAAATGCTAAAAGCTATTTTTTTATTTTATTTTAAATGCTGCTTTAACTGACAGTTAACTTCATGAAGATTTTTTCAAAGTTTTAAAGTAGAGAAATGATGCCTATTCAAGAAAATCGAAAGATATTAGATATTTTCTAAGATTTACACTTTAAATTTTTTTATTATATTTTCAATAGCGAATTAATTAAAATTGACAACTAAGAATACAGATCGAGCTGTGCATTTATCATTCATTGTTATAAAAAAGTTATCATGAAAATTGGATTTATTTATTTACAAGAAATAATGCTACATTGAGACTTCGAATAATTCAAGCTGATATTGAATTGATAGTACTTGATCATGTTATAGAATTTACATGAAACGGAAAATCTATTGGGATTTTCTGAGCTATTCCATCAGCATGTGGTGTTAATTCTGCGTATTCTATTCTATATCATCATAACTGCATATTCTACATCATGTACCAACATAGTGATATTATGATTGAAAAGGAATAACTCATATGAAATACCTTAATTAACTCATATATAAGGAAACTGCAATGCTGATAAAATAGTTTGCACATTAGGTGAAAGATGCATGTTTTACTGGATAGGAAAATAATTTTAAAAACGATTCATAACATTAAAAAACATTTAAATTCAATATTTATTATTATTATTAGGTTGGTGCGTATGAAATGTCGGATTCTCTTTACATGCGGACGTTTGTCTCCCTGTTTTCGTTATACTTTTGTCTTTGGCATAACCTCATTCATAGTCGTATTTTCCATTGCCAGAGACTCATTTCAGCAAAATAGGTTTTCTCAAAGGTCTTCCCTTTTGTTATTTCTTTTGAGTTTATTGCCGATATGAATTCTGCCGACATTCGCGTCATTTTCTTATATGAGTACAAACTTGGTAATAGTGCTGCAAAAGCTGCACGCAACATAAACCAAGCGTTTGGGGAGA
Source organism: Argiope trifasciata (assembly GCA_026543055.1). Taxonomy (NCBI): domain Eukaryota; kingdom Metazoa; phylum Arthropoda; class Arachnida; order Araneae; family Araneidae; genus Argiope; species Argiope trifasciata. The sequence goes on along the minus strand of JAPMOQ010052942.1, from coordinate 729,742 downwards.
ATACGGTTAACGATCGGAAAGTGCAGCGTTGGTTCGAAAAATTTCGGACTGGCGATTTTTCACTGCAAAATGAGCCGCGCGGAAGACCCAAAACGTCTGTGAAGAATGATGACCTGAAGGCTCTAGTGGAAGCGGATCCAGCCGTATCCACGAGGGAACTTGCTATCAGGATGAAAGTTGACCATACAACGATATTGAGACACCTTTCTGAGATTGGCAAGGTTAAGAAGATGGACAAGTGGGTACCGCACGCACTGACAGAGCGAAATAAGCTGGAACGAACTGGAATATGAAGTTTTGCAGCATCCACCATATTCACCGGATCTCTCGCCGACCGATTTTAATTTTTTCAAGCATTTAGAGCTGTTTTTAAGGGGCAAACACTATGAAAATGAAGACAGTCTAAAAAACTCGATATCAGAGTTTATTAATTCTAAAGACCAAAATTTTTTTAAGACAGGCATCTACGCTTTAAAATCTCGTTGGGAGAAGTGTATTGAAACGAATGGAGCATACTTTGATTGAATAAACAGCTTTTGAAGAAAGATATGTAGTTTTATACAATCACTTAAAAATCCGACATTTCATACGCACCAACCTAATAAAAATGATTATTTAATTCTTTCAGATGAACTTAATAAGTGCCTTTATGCATAAAATATGTGATATAATAGTTAAAAGAAGGAAATTATTAAAGAGATAATAATAGAAATAATTTTTAATTTCTGATATTTTAGTATAGCTGGGAAAAAAATAAAACGTAAAAATTCTTTAATGGAAACTATAGAGACTCGAACTAATGATTAATACACCAAAAGTTATTTAATGTAATGTTGAAGTATTTGAAATAGAAGTCTTTCATTTTTTATATGCATCTTTTAAGCTTTTTTGCACTGAAAAGTAATGTCATTTTTTTGTTTTTGAAGATTAAAATATCATTTTAATGACGATCAATAATTAAAGACATCAGATTTAAATGAGAATTTCAGTTATCTTTGGCGGAAGATATCCAGCAAATTTCAGAAGACAATCATATAAAAACTGTAATTTTATTAAACTATTTATATAGTTTTACTTTTTCATAAGCAATAACTTAATTGAAAATCTACATGTTAAATTAAAATTGACATGTTTAAACTTAATGCAAACCCTATTTTAATATATATGTTCTTGTTTAAATTTCAATGTTCTTTGTAAAATTTACATATATCAATAAGGACAGAATTTGATACTTTAATACATTCGTTCATTATTCATCATAATTCTGTTTTTAATTTAGTTTTTTTAAATATAATAACAAAAACTTTGAAATAAATTGGAATATTAGAATGTTTAGATATTAGAAATAAGTTTAGTTTTCATATAAAAACTGACTCATAATTCTCTTAACTTCGTCGTCTGACATCTTGAGATAACTATTTGACATCCTGACATTTTCACTGCATTTTAGAACTTTTATATTCTTGGGTGTTCTGGTACAAATCGTATAAGGGTAAGTAACGGCGACGAGGCAGCGAGTAGAAAACATGCTGCAAAATGGTGTTCTTTTGAAGTGGACACACAGATTGCTGAAAACGTTAGGAAAAACAGCTGCGTTTCGGCTCCCAATGTCAGTTTCTTTTAACAGGCATTGAAGAAACACTTATCCTAAACAAGATCACTATGTTTAAAAAGATACCGAGAACTGTCTCATTTGTCAGGGACCTGATTATTTCTAAGACGAGTCATAGAAATTGATCCAGCCGTGTTATAAAAGCCTCAACAGGTTTGGTAATTATGTAGAGAAATGACTATCTTCATTACCATTTCTATCCTGTGCCTATTGTTAATAAAACATTTTTCTTTTGCCTTGTAAACTTTTTTAGATCACTGCTCGTAATTTTTCATGGTATGAATTAGTAGCAAAATCATATATTTCTTTCGAAATTACAAAATACCTTATAACATTCAGTTTATAGTATTAGTTTTGCTTATTTTGATATATGACAAATCCAAATTTCACTATGCGTATAATTTTCTTCACAAAAATAGGTTTACCTGATAGGTTTCTAAGTAATTTAAAAGGGCATATAAAATATTTATTAAGTTTAAATTAATAAAGCTTAGACATTTAAAATTTACTTTTATATTCATTCAACTTAATTGAAATTATTTTATTATTTTATTAGATGCTTTTTATATTTAATTCAGTCGGTGTCTTTTGGTTTGATTATTTGTTGAAGGATTAATTAATCTAATAAAATTACCGTCTAGTATTTTATAAATTAGGAAGCAATTTTTGTTGAAATAGCAATAATTATAAATGCCATAATTTTAGATTTTATTTTCGAAAATGCAGTAATTATATTTGGAAACTATGTTTAAATAAAAAGATAATAGTGTAATTTTCAGAATGATTTTCTTCTCTTGCACTAAACAATGTAGAAATTTTTAATATAAAAGATTAGAAAAGTATTTTTTCATCAGTTTTATATGCAACAACTATGAATATTAGTCAAATACTAAAACATAGTTCTCCATTTTTTACAATGACTGCATCAAACTTTTCTAAATAATTTACAAATTATTATTCAGTTTCCAGTCATTAATATATTTTCCAGTTATTAATTCATATATGAGTTTTGTTGTATTTTCATTATGAAGATTCTGATTCACAATATTCCTTTCAAAACCATCTGGATAATATCTGATAAACTGCATGAAAATTAATTTCCTAACCCGCCTAATCCAAACAATTATTATCCATATTCAAATATGGAGACCCATAAATTCATAAATGCAAAGTGATAAGATTTTATCATACAAAAGCCTATATCAGGATGCTGAAAAGCCAGTTTGTTAATGTAACATATCCTAAAACAATTACGAACGTGAGAAATTTGCTCAATTATCTGAATCAACATGAAAGACATAATGAAGCAGATAAGACTAAATTAGAATTAATTCCTCAGAAAGCATCCATTTGAATGAATCTCTTTTCTCGTTCTCCAGTGAATGCATGTAGTTGATTTTACGCAATAAACGAGCTCTGGACAATAGAAAATTAATCAAAAATTCAATTTGTGTTTCAATCCGGATATTTAAAAGATTAGTTTGGCACAAAAGCAGGATTTCATACCCCATCCATTGCTAAAATTCTTAATATTCATAAGTTGAAGAGAAAATTCCCTTTAGATATGAATTATCCCTGCAATACAATCTTCAAGCGGTGAAATTATTATTCATTTTGTTGAAAAGTTGATTTTCAAATGAATGTTCACGGGAATGACATGCAGAAGTTCCCCTCTCAAAAGATTATCAGCAAAAGCATGTTTTTTTTAAATTTCATTTTTAATGAATTAAAATTTAAGTTGATTAAATTTTATTATATATTATAAATAATATTATACATACTTTATAATTGAATTAAGTTGTTAATTAAATTATCATATCTTAATCAAGCTAGATTTCTTATTTAATAAAGTATGTAACTATTATTTCAAAAGAATGACTTTTTAGACTTTTCACTCTGTATAAGTCAACTTCCATTCTTCAGAGAGAGCATAAAACATCTTTCTTCGGAAAAATCCACCTGAATCCTCAGTGGATGTTCAATTACGATAATAGCTTGCAAATTCCAGAAGTCGATGAGCATCAGTTAACATAGGTACATTAATCAGACGTCTACAGCTTATATCGCAGCTATGTTTGCTGAATCGTCCTTGTGGCCCACTATTGGTATTCTCTTGGTTCATCTGGGAGGGGGGATCAGTTGCTCAAATGTTACCCGTTTATTCACCCGAAAGTATCTCCTCAGAGGTCATTTACCTCTGCCATCAATGGCGAGTAAAACACATATTTGCCACACACATTGAATTTCAGAGGTGCTATTTTCCCATGTACGGTATACATTTACCCAGACAGTTCTCAAACAGTTTCCAAAATGCTTCCATTCTCGACCCGAAAGCCAACGGTATCATAAATCGCTCCATTTCCTAATGACTGCAAGAAAACTGAAATGCTTTACGATGAACTACAACACACTTTATATATCCATTGCATTTTCTAATAACACGTGCCTTCTATGACTGGTTATTTAAAATCAACTTCAAATGTTGATGCGGCTCACATTAATATGGTTGGTTGGCTGGTTTGATGTTTTGTGGCACAAGAACAAGTACCGTGATATAAGTTTATCTCTATGTCAAAGCCTGTTGTACAAAAATAATTATTGGTAAAACAAATATAAATTACAAAAATGCATAGCAGTATCATAATAATAAATGCAAATTAAGAAATAAATACCTATAGATTTTTAAATGACAAAAATGTTCTTATATGGATCTCTACCAACCAACAATGGCGAAGTCCCTGCTGTTGTTTTGAAATAAAATACAAGCTGAGAACTAAGCCTTGAGCATTCAATAATGATATGACAAACTTTAATTCCACAGGCACAATGCCACATTAATATGACTGAACTGTAATATATTTTGATAAAAGCGAAATGCATCAAGAAATAAACAGCGATATTCCTGAAAATAGCAATCAGACTTCTCTTATTCCTTACTTCATTTAATGAAAATAAATCACATTGATGTTTCAAAGTATTCAAGTCGGTTTATTTCGAAATTTTAATCTTACTTTGCTAAATAGAGCCTTTTTTTAAAAGTTGTGAATTGTGTATTACTTAGGACTCATCACTGGATTATTCTTATATGTGTTAGTATTACTTTTTTTACATATTAAAATTGTTTCAAAATTCTTGATACAATTATTAAATTATTTCAGTCATTAATATTAGGGTCACTATTCGTTATAATTGTTTATATTTACTAGATAAAACAGTTTTATTTTTAAGACATTATGATGTGGCACAAACTATTTTGCAATTGTCTCTGCCTTTTTATTGCAGTTTTAAAGTGCGTGCTTATGATGATAACGCGATTTTTAGTTTATTTTGTGGATGGAGTATACACTTTTGGAGAAGTGAATGAAAATATCATTTCTGTAAGCAAAATTATAAGCAAAAAAGGCTCCATCAGCATATTTCGGGCCGATGTTCTCCCTAGAGGACAGTACTGAAATAGAGCTAAAAGCTTCTGGCGTGGCAAATGGCTCTGACATTCTTGTAGGGTACAAAAATAATGTGGGGAAGGCTCCCTATAATGACTAAACATGCCTTCTTATATAGTTATATTGTTGTCAATGATGACCCTTAGAATTTAACCTTAATTTTTGTTTATACAATCGAGGCACTCGATCCTTCATATTTTATCCCTATACCTGGAGGAGGATTAGTGTATATGATTTTAATTACTGATAAGATTTCGTACGAAAAAATACTGCCAAGTTCATTCCATATCTGGTGACACAGATAGTCATAATGACTTTAAAGCAAGATTTAAAAAAAACTTGTGGAAAAAAAAACAGTTGTGTAATCTTGAACATGGCAAAAATGATTTTTTTTAACTTTTGTAAGTTTTGCTTAATGTTTTAGAATATAGAAATTTTAAAGTCAATTAATTATAGTATAACCCACTGCAAATTCTTTATTTCCTAAATAGAACACATTAGTAGATTTAATACTATGATGTACACGTTCATTTATTCATTTACGAATTATTAAGTGTTTTATAATTGAACTGTCGAATTTATATTCCATACTTAAAGAGTGTTTTTGCAGTATCAGATATGTAATGAATACTGTCTTGTTTATTTTAGGTAATATCACAAGAGTTTAAGATAAATGAACTTGTGAGATAAAGCCTAGTGTGTCATTAAATAATTCAAAACAGAAATCATGAAGAATAATAGGAGCAAAGTATGGAATCGATAATGTGATTCATTAATCAAGTAATTTTTCTTATATTATAATAATGAAAGATAGAACCACAAAAAGTGAAAGTACGGCATTTTATAGTTTTCTATAGCAGTGATATGTATGTACTGACACATAGATACTCTTCATATGGAAATAGGTGATTCAAATTCATGAAACTATAAAATCTATTGAATTACTTGTTTCCTTAAAGCCGAAGTTGGAACTAAATTTTATTTTCAAACAAACTAGGAAAAATAATTCTCATAACATGTAATATTTGATTCCTTGCTTTAAATTTTATGTGCATAATGACGGATGTCAGGTGACTCTTGATTTTAAGGACAATATTATCAGCCATCAACTGAACACGTTTGAACATAGAATAAACAAATATCATCTAATGCTGAATAGAGCTGAACATAAAATAAACAAATGATATATAATACTGAGTACAGCTGAACATAGCATAAAAAAATGTCATCTAATACTGAATATAGCAGGATATAGAATTTAAAAAATCTAATACTGAATACAACTGAACATAGAATAAACATTAAGACGTCTAATGCTGAACACAGTTAACATAGAATTCGCACACGGCTGTTAAAAACAATGAAGTCATAATGGAATGCTCACTTAAAAGCAATGTTTGGTTCATCAGGTATGAATTTTGTTTTTTAATGGCTGCTGCATAACAAATGCATATTTTATTTAGTTATGCAGATATAGCATCATGTGATATTATCAACTTCATTGTTTCAAGTTTCATGCTTGACTCTAAACTTAAGATATCCTTAAATTATTAAACTTCAATTTTAATAGATATAAAATGTTTGAAAAAAATGGCGCATACAAATTATCATAAATTTTGATTCAATACCGACTATTGTCATAAATCTGAACTTTTCTTTCAAAATTTTATTTTGCTTTAAGGTATCGAAAAAACAGCTTTAGACTATTTTAAACAGTACGTAATTACTTTTACTTAATATTTCACTGGTCAAACATTTTGAAATGAAGCAATAATAATAATAATTGGAACCTGTTTGAAATGTAGACATTGAATAAATTACCATTTTTGATTTAAAAAGCATTAAATAATTAATCCTCTAATGAATTCCAGGGGAAAAAAGTCATTTTTTAGCTCACCCTGCATGAGAAAAATCGTTTTTCGTTTCCAAAAATTCTTTTATAAAAAAGAAATTAAAAAAGCCTGAATGGCCCCTTTAGGTATGTAATCCATGACATGTTAATTAAAAGTGCGAAATTCTAAAAAAGTTGCTTTTAATTTCTGATATTCCAAAATAAATGAAATGAAAGCAAAGAAAAAAAAATACCTCACTAATTTCAAGTTGAAAAGTCTTCATTTAACTAATGATTAATATCCAAGTAATTAAAAGACACATTGCTGAAATGCGCTAATCAATGCGATTTTTTTTTCCATTTTTAAAGCAGTTTTAAGTGACTCCATTTTGTTTCAACAAAAAAAGGGAATACAGTTTTTTATTCCATGGTGATTATCTTTGATAGTTTTTTCGTAACTAATATAAATTGATGACATTCAATTTTAATAATCCATGAAGAATTAAAAAAAAAGAATTTTAATATTCTCTAGATTATTAAATACTGTATTTTTGAAAATAATCTCATATATACATATAAGTATAATATCGCATAGTGCTAATAAAGTTTAGAAATAGTTCGGGAAATAAAAAGTTTAATGAATCTTTCATATTTTGTTGGCAAAATAGACTTCTGGGAAAGGGTAAGTATCCATGTGTGTGTGTGTGAGAGAGAGAGAGTGTGTGTGTGTGTGAGAGAGAGAGATAGAGAGAGTGTGTGAGAGAGAGAGAGAGTGTGTGCGTGTGTGTGTGTGTGAGAGAGAGAGAGAGAGTGTGTATGTGTGTGTGTGTGTGTTTGTGTATACCTACCTCTATATATACATACCTCTTATCATAGCATTTCTACACTTCACATAGTAGTGAGTCACCAGCTAAAGCTAAAAGAGGCAGATGAGTTGTTCAGTCGTCTGAAGAGTGCGGGGAGCAAAGCACCGAGGATCCCCTCTCCTGTTGAACCCTGTCTTATCGCTATATTTTTGTGGACGTTGTTACTACCGAATTTCTACCTGATGCCTACTGCCTACTGTGGTGGAGTGCTTCTACGCGTTTGTCTTCGCTGTACATATTTGTCATCTGTTAATAGTTTTCGTCTTTGTTCTATCCTGTCTTCGTGTAAATAATGTCTTAAATGTGTTTCGTACTTAGGCCTGCTGATTGTGTTTATCTTACACCATACACCCACACACAACAAACGAACCTGTTAAATGCATTTAAGCACATTCTTATCAAACTTCAAATTAGCTACACCAAAGACTATAGATTTCATCCTAACAAAACTTATACCAAAACAAACTTCTTAGTTTTGTTTAGCGAATGAACTTCAGCCAGATCGTTCGAATTATGTGTACATATCACAATACCATACACATTTTTTTCAAAGAAATAAGGGGAAGTTGACAGCAAATTATGTTGCTTGGAATAATTTAAGGCATCCGAACACTTTTGGAGCATTTTTTGAGAATAATACCTTGTAGACATACTTCAACCATATTTATAGTTTTAAGACTGTTCGAAAATAGTAATAGGATGCCAATACTTGAAATAAATAGTTTAAAAATTGGCATTTAATGGCATAATTTTAAGCAAGTCCTTATATAACTTTAAGTAGCTATACCAAAAACCTTAACTCTCATCCTACCAAAACATATACCAATATAAACTGCATAGTTTAATTATTAAAAAATTCAGCCTGTCAAAGATTTATCGTGAAATATTTAGTTAATTTATGACATTATTATTCAAACAATAGAAAATAAATTAAAACTAATTCCATTAATAAAATTTCTTAATACAATATAAATTAATTAACTCGATCTAAATTCTTTTTCCCTAATCTGAGGATTTAGAGCTCAACAAAGATATGTTTAGGTTCACATTTCCAAAAAACACTGTTAAAGGTCTCATTGACATCTTGTGTTTATTTGTGCATTTTTTTTTTCAAAACATTTTCCGTATTTAAAACTAAATTATAGTTTAAACAAATTTTTAACATGTTTCAGGGTCTTTAAATCGGTATTTCTGGTTATGAAATATTCACTTCCAGCTTACTGATCATTAAGGGAATATTAATATTTTGACTTATAATTAACGTAGAGATAAAAGTAAACCTGTTTTAGATAGCGGAAATATTGCTTTATCCAATAAAATAACAATTGAAAAAATTCCATGCTTTTCAAAAATCGACCTTTTCAAAGTGTTCGGATATCTTAAAATTTTAAAAATTATGTAGTTTTTTCCCCTTTTTAAAACAGTTTTTAAATAATTTCAGCGGACTTATACTTCCTTACATAAGCATGGAAAATTTATAAACTTAACACACATAACTTCCTTACATAAGCTTAATGTAAAATATTTGTTATAACATTATTAAACCCATATTTGAAAATTTTAAATGAAATCATAGTTGTTAATAATTTTTTCTGAAGAACAAGTATTTTTATAAAAACTTCATCGTCCCTAAGTGTGAAGATGTAAAATCTGTTTATCACAATGCAATGTCCGAATACTGCAAAAGTGGTATTTTTAACAATATTTGATCATCCTTGCTTTATTTTCATATTATATAAATGAATTTTCAGAAATATTAAATTTTACGCATAGTAGCAAAATAATTACCATTTGAAATTCTATTTTTATTTAATTCTTGTACATTGTATTACATTATTTTCGCTTCCCTATTTTTCATTTTGCTCAAAATAAAGTATTATATTATCATTTAAATTTGAATTTATTGTAGAAAATTAGTTTTATACCTCTCCTGAATAATTTAAAAATTATTTTGAAAAAAATTAAGCAATTTTTTGAATAATTGTTTGCATGTTTATATAAATGATAATTACATATCAGAATAAGGAGTTTTTATATTTTATATAGCATTTTTATGTAATTTGAATATATTTGAAACGATATTTTGAATTCAAATCTATTTTATTGGTTTTGTAAAATGCTGGTCATTCATGAATTTTTCAATTGGCTAAATCTCTTGTTGCTGTGCATTGTTGTTTATAATGATGCCAGAAAATATTCTTACATTGTCATTCTATTTAAATTCAAATGAAAAACGGAAATTTTATTTTGTCTTTCGAATGCTTATTCTATTATCCAAACACTTGTTTACTGTCAAAGCCCTTTTTTTCCGAAATATGTGTGACTATATTTCCATTGCGAAAATACATATTTTTAGCCTTCATTTACATACCTTTCCCAGAATTTCTCATAAGGGAATTTGAAACATTTGAACAGAATAAAATAAAAAATATGTATAACAATATTTCTATTTTAGCCTCATTTTTGTGGAAGTCTTTATTTGAGTTTATACATTGTTTCCGGGAAGAAACGTGCTTATATTCTTATTTTCATATAAATATTGCAGACCGAAAATCTTTATAAAGTATGAAGTATAAAGCCGACATAAAGTATCCGTCGTGACGCAAAATATATTTAGAGAGTTATGAAACGGCACTAATGCACATATGGACACGAAAAAGGAATGGAAGACGGTGAATTTATTTATGATGAATGCAATCCCCTCTATTTTGTATTTGTATTTATTTTGATCCTCACATGAAATTAATTATATCAGCTAAATTAAATTGTGATATGCATAAAGTAGTAATTTAAAAACATCTTCTTTATGTAATCATGTAGCGTATTGGGTTTTATAGAATATTGAATTAATAGATTGAATATAATTTTGATTATAATCAATGAGAGAATGTTTTAATAGAGAATATGCAATTTACTAAGTTTTTGCAATTGTACGCATGATAACATGTATTTTGAACGAAGTTCAATATATAATTATAAGCTCAATGTATATGATATAAAAATCTCAAATAAATTAAGTTTTCAATTAATAATCTATTGTTGCTAATCACTTAATTAATTTTATTAATTAATTCTGATTAAATTAATTAAAAATAATAGAAATTTTGTGTAAATATTTGACATTTAAGGATTTCAGTCAGATTTCCTAAGGGAAAAAAAAACTTTTATCATAAATTTATGCCTCTGATTTTATTCTATTAATTCTTTGAACCATTTTCTTTGGATAATAATAAAATGATGAGAAATAAATGTTTTCATATTTTTTTATTTCAGATCTAATAATCATAATACTAGAAAGACATCAAAATTAAAATGTTGATAATTTGATTGTTAGGTTATGTGGCCAATGACATAACACGAATCGCACGCACTTATTGGCGAATTAGAAATGTTAATTATTTCATGAAAGCTCATCAGAAATCCTAATTTTACCTTATCTCATTTATTGTACCTTTCATTTTAATTCACTTAATTGACTTAATTACTTCGCTTCGTTATTCATACACGATATCCTCAATCAGCAAACTGGTGATTTAACACCGTGATGTTAGCATATAACTGATAAGATCTGATATGCAGGATTTATTTGTACGTTAAAGCTTTTATATGAATTTACGATGCATGTGATATTAAAAGCTATGAAAATTTCAGTCATGCACCATCGGAAATTAAATTTCCTTCAGCTGCTGGTTCCATAATGATGTTTCGTTTTCAATCCTACATTTTGTGGGTGAAGCAGATATTGACTAATAAATATTGCGTAAAAGATAGAAAACATATTCAGAATTAGTTCATAAATGGATTGATCAGTTTTAATTGGATTTTAAGCAATTTTTCTTTGCAATGTTAAAATCTAATTACCATTTGACAAGAATTTTACTAAATGATATTAATTATTTCAGATAATATCTTCAAATATATATCTGTTGCTACTTAGGGCATTTTACAAACCCTCTGACATCTGTCAGATATTTAAGTCAAGTGAGTGCCTTATGTTTTTCTAGTACCACCAACTAGAGTTAAGAGTACGACTTTGCTACTTCATTCGTCACATTCACTAACACAACCCCTTTTTACAGTGAGGGACACATGCACACATGGAGCACAGAAGATTAATAGTCACGCCTCTACCAGTATTCAAATCTGGAATACCTAGATCACGGGTAACGCATGAAGTTCCTACGTCTGGACCACCAGTCTGAAACTTTCTTTTTAACTTTTATTTTCACATGATCATGGATTTTGTGTTTAAAAAACAAGTGAGTGAGTGGGCTCCTAAAATCCTTTCCAGAAAATCTCCAATAAATATTTTATCTTTCTGAATCCCACAAACAGTTGTGGGATTTAGAAAGGCTTAGAATGCATTGCATGACTTTTGAGAATCATAGACATGAAATATGAAACATCGGCGAATATCTAGCATTTTACTGAATCTATTGAGTAAATAGATATTTTTAATGTCTTTTTCTGACCGGTTAAAGCAAAGATTTGATAAAGAACAACAATTTAATTCACAAAATCGTATACCAAACTTTGTACGTTTGTTAAGTTTTCGAGTAATGGGGTTTGCTAGCTAATAAAAATATAAACCGACATAAACTCAATTCCTTTAAATAAATGGTTTGAATTTTGACATTTGTTTTGACTTATGGAATTTTTATAAACCCTTAGGCAGTTATCAATAAGCGATTTAAGAGCTTGTTTTTTCAGTAGAGCCAACTAGGACCAAGAATATGACTTAGAGTCACATTCGTTTGCACTACCCCTTTTTACATGAAATCACGTTCTCACACTTCACAGATAGTGACATGGAAGAACACTCTGCCAAAACCGGGACTCGAAGCCCAGAAAACGGGAAAGACGTACTACATCTTTGTCAGGAAGGCCAACAATTATCTACATTTTAAATATTGAATGTATGAACCGAAGTTGACCCATCAGTGTAAATTCTTTATAGAGACCGTGCTAATTTATATTCAAATAGCCAAGTAGAATCATTTCCTCTGAATTGATTTTCCTCAAAATTTGATAGAAATATACGAATTTGGTATAAAAAATGTTAAAAATTCTGTTTTCCCAAATTAAGTGTATTTTTGAGTTATTTTTTGTTCCCAGACAGACGGACGTATAGATATAATTCAAAACTCTGACAAGGAAATTCGTCAAAATTTTTAGATTTTCTATCGATTGGAATACTTTTTACTTGATTACAAAAAAAAAATCTTTTTTACTTAGATTGATAATTTCCTCCTCAAATTTAAGCGCATTTATGTAAATGTGTTTAAAATTAAAAACAATTAATTTCACTATGACCTGGCAACAAATTGAAGCGCATTTGTGAAAATGTGCTTAAAATTGAAAACAATTTATTTCACTATGTCCTGGAAACAGATTTGAGCGCATTTATGAAAATGTGCTTAAAATTGAAAACAATTTATTTCACTATGACACCGGAAGTAATATTGATATGTTTTTTTTCATTTTCTAAATTTAAAATAAAACCACTTGCATATATTTGTCTTCTCCAAAATTAAAAGTTGAATAAATTATCACATTTCTTATGGTATATATTAATTGACAATTCTTTAAGTGAAGTGCGAAATTATTTTTGCCATATTTATTCTAAAAAGAAGAATAATTCTTGTCTTTTAAAATCAGCAAACGGATTATGGTATGTTAATCTCATTAGTTGTAATACGAAATTCACAATAACTAGTTTTTAATGAACATCCCCTTTATAAATAAAGAAAACCCTAAGCCTTTGTATTTTTTGCATCAGCAAAAAACGTAGTTGAAGGATCAAAGAAAGCAAGCTATCCTTTTCTCATTAATTATAATTTGCTCAGAAAATCACTATGATCTTAATTGTTGAAAATCACCTACTTATCTCCTAATTAAAGAGAAAGGTTGATATAAAAAGCTGTCAAAACATTTCATGAGATTAATTCCTTTCATTAGCATCTAGGCACTCTGAAAAAAAAAAGATAAAAAATTTCAAAAGATACTGTGAAAGAGAATTACAACTGATGGCTCGAAAGTTTATGAAACTTTTTTCTATAAATATTTTTGTAGTAATTAGTCAGCTTGGATTTTTAAAAAGTTATTGGTTTAAATTGTAGTTCAGTTCTTGGTCAAGCAATGGTTTGTTTTCACAATGCAAAAGATGACAGTTCATAAATTGATTTTAAATTTGTAAAGCACAGTGGGAACTTAAATTCAAAATACAAAGTACAGAAACTTTTCTATGATCATAAAAGCAAACTAAGGGCAAAAAAAATAAAATAAAACTTGCAGTTAAATACAAAAATATAGTTAATAATAATAAAATATACTGAGGCAATATGCAAGATAAAGAAAATATTATTAAAATACAAATATCATCAAAAATACTGATATTTTCAAATAACAATAATAATAATAATATTTTATTTGAAATTTGCCAAAACATGTTTATTAAGACTATGGGTATCATAAATTAATTACAACTGATAGCCGAATATTTCTACTTTCATTAATAAAAATGTCTGATTTCATGCTATAATTTCTACTTAATAACTGATAAAAATAAAACACATACAGGTGATTGTTTAGATTTTTTGGAATATTTACTTGAAAATAAATAAATAGACTTTGATTGATAATTTTAAGTAATTACCTATTAATTTTTCCTTGTCTATATCCTTGTGAATTAAATTTCTTTAATTTATTTCGACATAATTGTTAGTTTACACAGACACACACACACACATATATATATATAGAGAGAGAGAGACAGAGGGACCACAATTGCAAAACAGTGTTTCAAATCCAGATATTATGTGTCTGAATTATCGGTTTCAACTCCATAGAGAGAACAGCGGAGAATAAAGATACGATATATTCTGTTTAAATAATTTTATTTAAAATTCTTCATAGATATAGGAAAAAATCTGGGTACCCCATGCCAAGATTCATCATCAAATTTATCTGCATTGAGTTAATTTGTTTACAGACAGAATTTTTTTTTCTAATTCAGTAGTTTAACAAGCATGAAAATTTGTCATGATACTGAGAAAGAATTTTTTGTTGTCCACATTAAATGTTCCGTCATTTTATTTTATTCATGAAAATATTTAAAAAAAAAACACATTGCTAACATAGTTAACTATATGTGTTACTTTTCTATATTGCCTTAATGAGTACTTAATGAATAAGTAATAAGTATTTAAAATAAGATAAGATAAAAAAAATCAATGATTCCTTTTCTTTGAAGATTTAGATATAGCTCAAGAAATATGTATAGCTTTCATAATACAAAGTAAGGTCGGAAAGGAAACCTCGGGACAAAGAAGGTTATTGTTTCGCAGAAATGGGAAGCAAAAAAGATCAAGAATAACAATATGAAGTCAAAGAACCAATGCAGGTTCCACATCGAAGATGCATTGAGTCCTCCACACATCTAAATATTTCCGGCACATCACAAACGACTGCAGTGCTGAATCGGGAGACACGGTTCCCTGGTCAGGTGAAGGTCGTCTCTTACACAACTTTCAGCTGTCCTCAGAGAAAAAAAATAATTTAAGCAGGAGATATTAACCAGCGAGCACTCGCACCCATTTTCGAACACGAGAACTCACGTCGGGTATCTCATACCCTAGCTCATTTTTGCTATTGAAATATTAATAATATGCTATTGAAATGTTAATTATGAATAATACTGTTTATAAGCAAACCTTTCTTAATAAAATATTACAAAATAATGCATTTAAGAATTTCAGTGAATTTAATAATAACATACATGTTAAAGACAATTTTGACAATTTACATACTGATGTTCATTACAGAGACATTTTTCATTTTTGGCACATGAACCTTGATTTTCTGTCCTTATTAGAAGGACAAAATGGACATCGTTTATAACTTACTTTGAGTTCTTTTTGCAGGCGGTTCGTTATTAGGGATTTCCAGTTCAATAGAAGTGCTTTGATAAGTTGTCTTTCTTTTAGGCTTACGATTTTTGTGTTGTTCTGAAAGACGCAGTCCCAGTTTTTTCAAAAAGAAACGTGTTTCTAAACTGTGTGGGTGGATTTTTCGTGGATATCAACAAAATACTGGCATTAATAGCAGCTACATTCAACATTGAAATTAAATAGCCATTGACCAACGATTTGATATCCTTGCTGTAGTGTATGCTACAGCCATTTCCTCGACAACGTCCACAGTTCCTTTTGTAAGATTATAAAACGTGATGATATCTGATTTTTTCAATTCCATAGTGGTTTCGTCTATTTTATCATCAGTATGCATTGTGGACAACATAACATTTTTGTTCTCTTTTGCTGCACACGAAACGATTGTTGTTTCTTTTTGAAATCCAAAAGACTGAAGAGTGCAACTCCGTTTTCATCAAAACTTCAGGCGGTATTACTCCTTTATTTTGTCTAAGTGTTCCAACCATGTTAATTTTATTTTTCAATAGTTCTTGTGCTAGTTCATATCCCGTATACCAGTTGTCAGTTATCAAGTTGCATCCAGAATTGAAAAGCGGTGTTGTAAACCGCCTCCCAATGGCTTTTGAACTACAGTCTATTTTTAATTGTCCATTGGGTTGCTTACCAGCATAAATCTCCATATTCCAGGTATAAAATACTCTAGAATCTACCAGTGCAAATATTTTGATGCCATACTTAGCGGCATTTTGTGCATATACTGCCTGAATCGGCACCGCCCTCGAAAAGGTTCCAGTTGTTGACGAATCCTCCAACAACATACGCATTTTTACAATTTGTAACAAATGTTTCAAAAATATTTTTGATGGGAGCCAATTTATCTATCTCTCTTCTACTTTGATGATCATTGATATTGTCAAAGCGTAGACATCTCATGAAAGAACGGAATCGAGTGCGGCTCATGGTTTTAGGAAATATGTCAATCCCGGTTCCATCCGTGAAGGATTTAAATTAGTATGCGATGACTTATGAGTTCCACATAAGTATAGCAGTTCAAGAACGGCTTTTATTTCGGTTTCATCTATCTCCTTTGCATCTCGCTCTCGAGTAAAACTTTCTTTAATGGATTCGATATAAATGTTTGTGCACCGCACAATCATATTTATCATGTTTCTATGGAAGAGAGCATCCCATGCATCTACAGGAGAAGCGACGTTTTTTGAATAAGCTGTATTTCAGGGAAGCTTGCTAATTATATTCCTTGAGGCTTCTTAACAATTTGCCGGTATTTTGCCTTCTGCCATTTTGTAACTTTATTTTTGCCAATATGAAAATTGGTTGTTGACAATAAACTTTCATTTCTGTTTCTGCCTCAATTTCACAAGAAGAATCGTAATCTCTACAGTATACTTCATCCTCAGAGTCATCACTATTGTCAGATAGGGGTTCATCATCACTAGAAGCAGTCTCTATAAGGTGTCGAAGATATTCATTTTCTTCATCGTAAGTCATATAGTGCGTCATAATTCACTAAACTCACAGAAAGAAAGGACAGATCTAACTAACGCGAGAACTCGCACGGGTATGACATACCCCCTGACACCTGTTTCTCAAAATCTATTTTTAGAACAGAACTGGTTTTCCCATTGCTGAAAGAATGCAACCTTGAATACTGCTACACGAAATTCTGGCTAAATTCGATAGCAAGAAAGTAACAAAAACGTTGAATGGAAATGGATCGGGCATGTCATACCCGGCGCGAGCTCTCGCGTATTAAGAAATCTGAGAAGCCAATAGACTGTCCTCCTTGGGGCCAACCCATCTGTTCGGATAGTACAGTTAGTATAAAGTTAGTTCTGTAGTCCTAGAAAAATATGTTGGTGTTCCGTTGTGCTGCAACCACATGATGTCTCGAAAATTTGCTGGTACATGTTGTAGTAAACAGGTAACAACTGCTCCGTAAGATTGGATACTTTTATCCTTCTAGGTGATCAGATAACAGATACGGCCCAGTTACACGATCGTGACTAATTCCTGTATATGCATTCATTCATAATTTTTGCTAGCTACCACTCGAACTTGTACTATGTGGATTTAGGGCAGCCTATATATGATTGTCATTCATGTTAAATACGTCATCACGCATGAATTAAGCTTCATCTATGAACAAGATAGATGTAGCGAATCCAGGCTGTTTTATCCTTTGCTGCAAGATCCAACTTGGAAATTTTACTAGTGGGTGAAAATGTGTTTTCTGACATGCCTGGACCTGCTGGAGATAGTAAGAGTATAATCTTTGTTCATGCAACAACATTATATTGTAGTTCTGTGGACCTCTTTTTTCCCTAAGTATCAATATCGGGCTTTGTTAGGCTATTTACAGCCTCCAGGATTGCTATCACTTGATATAATGGTATGTGGTCAACCTGTATCTTGTTTTTCGCGGCGAAATGGACCTGTTCCTGAGATTTGACTTAATAAGCGTTTTCCGATAGGGAAGAGCCCTTTTCAAAAAAATATCCGGTAAAGTAATAATTTTTTCTCTGGTTTATCATAACGTTTCCGTTTGCACACTCATACATTAAGAGCATATCTGCCTTCTCCGAGTTCAAATAATGATGCCTTTCTTGTTAAGGAATAACATCAGAAGTATTGGCTCTGCGAAATATTTATCTACTTCAGCTGAAGCCTTCTCTTGCGGATTTCTATCCCACATTGCATAGTGAAAGTCGTTTGTTTTGGTGAGTTCTGTCACCCCTTTTATTATGGTCCATTAGTTTTGTAATACTCTGTATATATATATAAGATGCATAGAAGATCAAGATGAAAGTTTTTAATATATATCCAGTGAACATGGACTTATCTATACTGAAGCCAAGTTAATGTCCCAAGCTTAAATTGTAATTAAAATATAATGTGATAGCTTCCGAAATCAAATACTTTTTCCCTTTCATGAAATATGAGTGTGTGTTTCCCTTTCATGAAAAGTTCATTAAAATTTCCATTCCACAAATAAAATTACTGAAAAATGCACTTTCTTCTCCATCCTTCGATATAGTTTTTTGAATTTCGAGCAACTGAATTTTAAGAACATGGAGTGCATCTTAAAGTATATGTTCTTAAAATTAACGTACAAAAATGTTATTAATATAATAAATCAATAATACTCAAATTTTATATTGACACTGTTTTCATTAAAATAGAATATTTTTGAAATAAAAGTAATGCTCAATTTAAAAGGTACGAAATGTCTTAACAGTATAACCAGTAACATATTTGCAGATTCCGCTATGGGAGCACGTAGTGAGAAATCTAAGGTTGTTATTCGAATCTTCGGTGTCGATCCGAGCATGCGCAGGAGAGAGCACAGGCGATAAAGAGTGCAGCCCAGTTGACATGGCTGTGCAAATGAAGGCAAGAAGGCGACCATACTGCAAAATCCAACGATTGAAGAGCAATCAGAAGGCAATGCAGGACCATTAAGAACATAAACCCGGGACTATTCACGAAAGGAGTGCTTCTGCTTCATGATAAAGTGCATCCCCACGTTTTCCGGGGCAAGTTCTAGCTGGGGCAGCGATTTCTCTTTGCGATTTTCATAAATTTGGTTTCCTGAAAAAACATTTGAAAGGAAAGGCTTCAACTAGGACTGGGAATTCAAGGACGTTGTGAAAGAATAACTGTTGCTACGGTAAGGGAATTCTGGATACAAGGAATCCTTCGACTCGTTTATCAATGGAATTGCTCTCCTCAGGCAAATGGTATTTACTTTGAATAAAGTCTTCATTTGTACACACACCGGCGTTTCGTATCTTTTAATTTGAATACACCGGAAATTAATACAATGTGGCGTTGTAAATGTTTGCTTAGCTCAGCTATTAACCATTTTACTACACTTTCAGACCCCTTTTTGGGAATATAATTAAATTCGCTTTAAAAAAATGTAATATATTTAAGAGGGCATATTCTATAGCTGTAGAAATCGAAATCTATCAATTTTCGAAGAAGTTTCCGTTTTCATTCGAGTAACCAATAAAAATAAAAATAAAAACCTTTTGTAGTAAAAATAAAATTTTGGAATTTGGACAATTTTTTTTCTCTGATTATTTTTTTGTGTATTTTCTATTCCAGTATTTTAATCTAATAATATTATATCTAAATATTTTGTTGCCTATATTATTAATATATTTTAAGTAATTTGAGAAAAAAATTAATTCAATACTTTAGAGCAGAGGTGTCCAAACTTTTCGCGGCACGGGCCGAATCGAAATTAGATCCATGTTATACGGGCCACATGTATATACAAATTGAAAAATATCATTATGAGTAAAGTAGCATTAAATACTATTAATTAATACTATTTTATTGTAACTTGAAAATACAAAATACTAAACAAACTAAGTATAATTATATAATTATTTTATATAAATTGAAATATTTTCATGCAACTTCTAATGCGAATGATGAAACTGTTTTTTTTTTTTGTTGTTGTTGAAGAATGTCTTTATAGTTGGGATTAAAATGTGTTACACCAATCATAAGCAATGACTGCAAATGATCATCAGATAAATTTGCTCTATATTTTGATTTCAGTTACTTCATTCGAGAAAAAGTTTGTTCGCACACGTAAGTAGTCCCAAACATTGAAATGAATTTACGAGCAAATTTCTTCAAATTCGGAAACTCTTTTGCATCCAAATATTTATAAAAATCTATTTAGTTTCTTTCCTTGTATTTGTCCTTGATTTGTTCGTTTGCTTGAAGATCAATAATCTCTATTTGAAGCTGGCTTGAAATTTCAGCAACGTTGCAATCAAATGGATTTTGGAACAGCCGAATTTCTTTTGAATTCATGTCCAAATCAGAAAATCGCTTTTGAAATTTTTCTTTTAAATCGGCGATGCAATTGGAAATTGTTCTGCAGTTTTTTTATTAAATTCGTCGCAGCACAGAAAATGCGTAAAATTACATTCAGTCACTTGACTTTCGAATAATTGTAGTTTTGTTCGAAATGCTTTAATTTGAGAGTATAAATCGCAAATTAAATTGTTTTTCCCTTTGAACTTTAAGTTTAAGGTATTTACGTGTGTCACAATATCTGCAAAAAAAGCCAACTTCCAGAGCTATGCAGCATCCGATAAAAGTGATTCAGGATGTTTTTTCTCTACAAGAAATAAATCAATTTCACTTCTAAGCTTAAAAAACTGCAATAGCAAACTGCTAAGCCATCGAACTTCAGTGTAATACGACAAGTCAACGTACTCGGATTCAATTTGCTTAAGAAAAGATTTAAATTGCCGACGATTAAGTGCGTGTGATCAAATAAAATTTACTACAGAAGCAACTGGCTTCAAAACGCAGCTTATATCGACATGTTTTATACATAATGCTTTTTGTTGGATAATACAGTGCAGAAAAATTGGTACTGATGCACCTGAAGCTTCACAAGCTTTTGTAATTTGTCCAACCACGCCGATTTTTGTACCAGACATGCTTCTTCCTCCATCAATTGTCACATTTTGAAGTCGATTCCAGTCTAAGTTAAACTTCATCAACGTTTTTTCTACTTCTTCGAATATATCTTTTTCAGTTGTAGTACTATGCATGCTGTTAAGGGAGGCCAATTCTTGTGTGACATTAAGTTCGTCATCAACTCCACGAACAAAAATTAAAAGTTGTGAAGTGTCATCAACATCAGTTGATTCATCCATAGCAAGAGAATATTGAGAATATATTTTTTTATTTAGTCTTATAACTTAACAGCGCGATAGACATTTGTGTTTGGTCAAGTACAACAACTCCGTTTTGTTGGCCTCGTAGTTTTTCGATATACCTTTATGAAAATGAAAAGGTTTGGGCGAAAATATCATTATGTTTTAAAACCCTCCGCGGGCCGGATAAAATCACTTGGCGGGCCGGGTTTGGCCCGCGGGCCGTAGTTTGGACACCTCTGCTTTAGAGGAAATGATCTATATAATTTTACATAACATTTTAAAACCATACTATTATTTATAAAAATGCCATCAACTCAGTTATATCTAAGAGAATGCGTTTTGTATAGTTTAAAATACCGTTACTATGTTTTCTTAAGACATGTTGTTTATACATTTATTTCTCAGAAACAATTTTAAGATTTTAAATAACATTTTTATTTTTTTATTTCCTTTATCTGTTAAAAGGAAAAACTCTGATGTTAATGAAAGAAATATTTTTTTTACTTCTTCCACATTTGTTCAAGAAAAAAATGTCGCTTTTTTCTCCAAAAACTTATTTAGAAGAATAAAAATATCAGATGCATAAAATATGTTTGCACTCTTACTTTATTATATTACGCAATTTATAGCAGAAGAATATATTTCACCAAACCACTCATTCGAATTTTTTTTATTTGAAAGAATTAAAAATGGAAATTTTTAAAGTGCTCATCTTAAAAACTATATAAAAATGAATGCAGCAAAAAGGACTTGATCTTTTTAAATTGCCTCAGAAGATTAAATTTCTATAGCAATGTTTTCATTCAACCCAATCTGTAATATCTTTTATCCCCAAAATTTCTTATGTTTATTTTTTTCTTTAAATACTTTACACCAGCAAGTGTTCATATATTTTATTAAAATTCAGATGTAAATTTTATAGTTCCGTTTAAAACAAAAAAAGAATGTTGTAGTTTACGTTTGTTTAAAGATGAGTAAATTCCATAAGAGTAAGATAACGATGAAAAATATGTAGAACTGATATAAATGGAAAGGAGTTTTAGTTCCCTGAAGGCCAATGAAAATATTTTTGTTTAGTTTTATTGCATGAAGGTACATAATATCTAATTTCTTAATTTAACCATTTCGATAGGTGTTCCATTTAGATATTTGATGTTGTTCATGGTATTATAGAACAATTTCATAATGCGATCCAAGAAAAATGAATTTATTTATAAATTCATACATAAAATGAAGATCACTTAGCATAATTTTTATGGAACAGATTTTTCAATTACTTTTAAATACAAAAGGAAAACAAGCCTTTGCAATTGCAACATTCTAGTTTTGTTTACTCAGTTCTCAAAATTCAACAAATTCGATTATTCTAAAACATGAAAGATGATTTTTCTCTAAGCATCCATACTAGTTAAAACAATATATTTTTTAAAAAACTGAGAAGGGTGAACGTATTAGCAGTTTATAAAAATGTTCAAAAAATTAATCTGGATGATTCCAAATTTAAATTAGTTTCCAAATAAATCCAATTTGCATATCATAAGCCTTTAGCTTTAGTATACACAAGTCGGACATATAGGACCAAAAATTTAAAAAAATCTAGGTAATTAATGTTCCCACATGCACAATCATATTCACATTTATATTATTAAAGAAAAAAATGATTTTATGAATTTTAATACTTTGAAATAAAGAGGAAAAAGTGATACTTATTAATAAAAAATTACTTTTGGATACAAGAAAAAATGCAAGTGGAAATTGTTAGAGTCTAGAATTATACTCTGTAATTAAATAATTCAATTATTTTGAAAATTCTTCTCATAAAAATTCAAACAACACAGCAACCATTTGAGAGTTTTAGCATATTTTGCAACAACAAATTTATTTTTTATGTTTGCAGAATGCAATTAAGAAATAAAGCCAATTTTGAGATTTTTTAAATTTAATTATTATTTTCATTTTAATTATTCAAACATAGAAGATGTGCAGTTAATTATATGCATATATTGCAAAAATTTTCGGAGAAACTGAAATAAAATTAAATTATATTTAACAACTTAATTATTTCTTAAATTGTAATTTTTTGATTCAAATAAATGTAGAATTATTCTTTATAATGCTAATACGGAGCACTAACTGTGTTTATAGCCTCGCTCGAAATATATAACTTCAGACAGCATGTAACAGACATACAAAGGGTCTTGAATGGTTCACCAAAGGGTAAATACAAAAAAAGTCTCTCCAAAACAGAAGCAGCTCTGTTTCATGAAGTGTATAATCAATCTCAATTCTCCCAAATTAGAATTGGTCTCTGAAATACAAATATTTGGGCATACTGTTGGATCAAATACTAATTTAGAAACCTAATGTCTTTATTCTAGAGACATATACAGAACTAATAGAAAACTCTAGCTTATCATATGCCAAAATTCAAATTAAAATTACTTTTTTATATTGCCTGTACGCGTCCATCACTTATTTATATTTTCTCGAAACCAGGATATGCTGTGAAAACAAACTTAATTCTAGAATTACTATAAAGTAAAGAAAAAAAAATGAAATTAAAGATATTTGGTATTAATTCACTTCAGATATACAGGAGGGGATAATTATCCACATTAAAAATTTAATACGAAAACTTTTAACTTTCTCCAAAAACTTAATAAGACAAAAAATTATGCAGTTAAAGAGATCCTGTTATACACTAAATCCCTAAGATTAAATGACAGATTAATGAGTTAATCATCTATGTCTCCACCACTTCTAAAAATAAATTTCATTGGCATTCTAAATTAATTATACCCCCGTCATTTTTAATATTAAATTTAATCGAATATAATACTATCAATATTTCTGGACAATGAAACGAAGTGGATGGTAACTGAAAGAAATGTATCTCCTTCTGGTCAACTCATTCTCATAAATTCCCAAAGATCAAGATCCTAACTACACCGTTTTTCTTCACTCCAAAATTACCTTTGTTCTTGGGCATGATTCTGTACACTCAAAATAGTTTTTCACTATGCAAGAATGTAATTTAGTAAGCACAGTGTTGTTCAAGCAAGATTTTCTCGATAAGAAATTTTTGACTTTCCGGACGAATATTTAGAAGATATAAGTAATTCGTTAAGCTATTAGACTCTTAAGGGACACTTATGGACTGAATGTCACACTATACCACAAAAATCATTTAATACTCAATGAGCTCGCAGAAGGTTTTCAAGTTTTTGAATTGATTTCAGCGAAACACTATAGAGAATCAATAATGATTTCATTATTTTTTCTGGCATGCATTTTACGATAAAATATGCACAAATTTAAATATATTATGATATGATTGCAACGAGTATTTTCATTTATGTTCCATTTACTTTTGATAATATTTTCATTGCTATCTATCACCCCAATTTGTATCAAACATTTTGAGGATTCTGTATCAGATAATCATGGATTAAATAAACGCTTTACATGCCAACATATAATATCCAAATAATATTGTTATTAGAAAATCAGTTATATATCCTCAATAGTATCTACAATATTTTTAACTTTTTGATATTTTTATGTCACTCTCTTGATTTTTACCCATGAATATTGATAATAGCATTAGCATTTGCAGTTCAATGACTTTCTAATTCACTCTTAATGCCTTTCATCATTTTGTATTCTTAGAAAAAACTTTTTTCATAGTATTATTCAGTTTGCAAAATTTAAAATATTATAGAAGTAAGAAATTAAATGAAATCCATATATATTTGTCATATTTATTTATTTTAATAAATTTAAATTGTAATTTCTTCATAAACATTGAAAGCATATGAAGACATTTAAAAGACATATTTAGACTTTTAAAGTCATTTTTCATAATAAAAATTGTTATAAGATATTTATAATCCATGCTGTTATTTTCTTTCATAATTAAAGGATGATCATAATTGAACGAAATAATTCTTTCCTATCTTAACAGGCATTTTATAAAAAATAGAATATATTAATTAAAAAATAAAATCCATGAAGTCGCAATTATTTGTTGAGCCATAATAAAAACCGAGCTTTTTAATTTTTGATATTTCAGCATAGACGTTAATTAGAAATAAATCTTTTCAACTCCCAACTGAAATTATTTTATCAAAGGTCACAAATCATTAATAACCAAGT
Organism: Argiope trifasciata; assembly: GCA_026543055.1. Lineage (NCBI taxonomy): Eukaryota > Metazoa > Arthropoda > Arachnida > Araneae > Araneidae > Argiope > Argiope trifasciata. The sequence goes on along the minus strand of JAPMOQ010052942.1, from coordinate 704,193 downwards.
AAGTAAGGAGCCCATTGTTGAAATACACTAATTAAAGAAATTCTAAAATATCTTTAAAATAATTTGTACAAATAAAATTGTTTAAAAGGAAGTAACTTTTTTATGTGAAAAGAATTGAATATGAGAATGAATACTATTGAAATACTATATATAAAAAAAAAACTTGGATCTATTTTTGATTCTAGTATAATATAAAATGATAAGAGCATAGAAAAAAATGAATTTATCACCAAAAAGTATATACAAATAATGTTAATTTTTGAATAATTAACTGTGGGTATTCCAAAATTTGTCATTATGGTGAATGAGGTTCTGTCTTAACTTGCTGATGACCTTGCCATCTATCACTTGAGAAGGGATCGACTGTTCTTTAAAGTTACTCATTAGTCTTTTACACACACACACACACACACACACACACACACACACACACACACACACACACACACACACATATATATATATATATATATACGCCTAATAAATAACATAATAAAAGAATAATACAATATATATGCGTGACAGTTGCTATTGTGCAAACAGCAATAGCTATGATATGAATATGCGATACATTTCTTTGTTTACGTCTGATTTTAAAATGCGATTCAAATCTCATTATGCCCAAAATAAGAA
>JAPMOQ010052942.1:506175-698560 GCA_026543055.1 Argiope trifasciata | reverse complement strand
ATTCAGTATTTTCTGGCGATTTTTTATTTTGGTTGTACCGATCAATAATGCATGATAATGCTGGCAGAGTTTGGCTTTGAACAATGTGATACTTAGAAACATCATCTCCTTTAGGTTAAATAATATTTCTTGCTAGATTAGAATAAGAATAATAATTATTATATAGTATATTTCACTTTTCAGATTATGTTAAAAAATAAACCATACAGTAAACGATGCACCATTATAGAGTTTGTACTCATTATATTAAATTAAAATAAATAATAATAAACTTTTCATTATAAGTTTTTATGAAATGTCTTTTATAAAAATTAGTTTGAATGAATTTGTATATACAATTAGTATTCATTTTGAACCCATATTTTTTCGATTCCCGGTTCAAATTTTTCCATTTTTCTTGTTTAGATTAACCACTTTTTAACTTTTGTAATTGTAATTTAAAAATTCTATCCTTAAAAAATGTTAAATGAATATGGCTGAGATAGAAAAAAAAAACAGGTTAGTCGAAAAGAACTAATAAAGTATGATAAAACAGAAATATAAAACTTAACACGATATATAAAACATAAAGAATAGGACATGATAAATTTACTTGATAGTTTTCCTTAAATTCTTAAATTCGAAATAAAATGCTGTTGCAAAAATCAATAACAATAATATTTATTGTAATTGCATTAAAACATTTTAAATGAAAACATTTCATTTACATTAAAACATTTATTTTCAATATCAGAAAAAAATGAAAGATTTGAAAAAAGAGAAATTACTTAATTAAGGCATAATATGTTTTTAGCTTTTTTTGTTCGTATATATAAACAAGAAGTAAAAAATTCACCCAATTCTCAATTTTATTCTTTTTTTTTCGCTAGGAAAGAAAGTGCATTGACCATTTCTAAAAAAAATCTACTGATATGAAAATCATTCACCAAAAATAAAGAATAAATTTTATGAATTTCGTGTGAGGTAAATTAGCCATATTCAGTCTTTTCACTGCATCTTCTTTCGGTAGATGCCAATAATAAGTAAAAAGAAAAAAGGAAAAAGACGTGAGGTATCGCAGAAGCAAATACATTTAATTTAAATTCCACAGGGCACTGCATTAAAAGCTAATCACTGCTTTAAAGCTAATCTGCCTTAAATCTGTTAAATTATTCATAAATATCTTCACAATATACAATTAAAAAATCTCCCATAAAGTTTATAGAAAATATTCATTTTATATATTTCATTTTTTTATCCCACGGCAGCCTTCGAAGTATTTAAATTATCTGCATAAGAAACTATATATCACAAGAAACTAACTTTTAAAATGCCCTTTTTTTAATTTTATTTTGTGACGGAACATTTCATATTCCATATTTTTATTTTTAAATTTTGTGCTATATAAATGTGTTGAGTTTGTATAAATGTATTTGCAAATATATTCTTTACGGAAATCACTGTTTCATTCAAATTTTGAAACATTAAAGCGCTAAATTTCATAAAATGTATTTCTTTCATTTATCTATGTAAAATTCGTTAATTATATATACGAATGCTTTCTGTATAATATTCTATTGTAAAAATTACAATTATTTTGAAAGTTACATTCTGATACAGAATCAATGTAGTAAGCAACTCTTTATCATTTTAGAAGGCAATTTCTTGAAATTCTTTTCAATCAGATAAAAATTTTCCCGAATCTAATTTTTCTATCATATTTTTCTTTATAAAAACCAAAATTATATCAAAATATTTGTTTTCTTATTTTAGTTTATTATTTAGTTATTTTAATTTTATTGGCGACTTATATTCTATTTTATAATAAAAAGAGTAATTTTGAATAAAAAATCGTAATAGTTGATTTTGTCATCATTATCATTTTAATAATACTGTGCAAATCTTAGAATTTTCCGTAAGATTTATTTCAAGTATTCAAGGAATTCCTATCCTATTTTACAATAAAATGCGAAATAACATTTCTTATAAAAAGTAGAAGTCATTAAATTTGTATTTCTAAATTTAACGATTTTCTTGATATACATAGCTAAAATGATAAAACTAGAATAACCGAATTTTCAATGCTCAGTTTTGTTAAACCCACTTCCTTAATTGGATGTAATTTTGCAATTTCTTCTTCTTTTTTTCTTTAAATTTTTTTTAGTAAAATCATTTTGATTCTTCTGTTCTTAAAAGAAAGAGACATTTTTATTCATTTCGACTCGTTTGCCTAAATTTATTTTAAATTTAACTAATTTTAACGACTTTTTCTAAAAAAATGATTTATCAATGTGTATATATATATGTATATATAAAGTGTATCCCGTAACATACATATGTTACGGGATACACTTTAAAATAATAGTAAAGTTCAATTATCTATAAAATTTTATCAGATACATATGATATGGGGCCTACTAGTTTCAAAACACCAGTTAGTTTTTGCTAAATTGGAGCTAACTTTAAAAAATAATTCGTAAACTCAAAATTATAATAATTCTACATTTATTAATTTATACAATTGATTTTAATTTATAAATTTACTTTATTTGCCTATTTTATTCACTATATCCTTTAATTCATGTATTTAAAATCGAAATAAATATGTCTATATCAAATATACAGAAGGTATTAAAATGAATGCAAAAAATATTTACATGGTCTCCCAGATGCTTTGTTTTGATTAGTCCATTTACACTGACTGATATTGATAAATTTGCTGAAAAATGGACAGTAGTTTAAAGTTTCCTTATGCCACTTATCTTGTTTATGGATCAGTGGAATAAAATGGATGTAATGTTAATGAAAAAGAAATATTGATTTTAGAAACTATAAAGAAAGATATTGTTTGACGAAAATAAGGTAATTTACGATGCCATGCGATGTGACGCTTCCTCGCTCAAAGATGTTAAGCGGTATTCTGCTATTGTGCATGATGCCTGCCCACACCATCGCGCCTAAGCCTTACTGATCAAGTTCACAAACAAACTGTTGTGCATAACGTGTTCCATGCTCTCTTTACAGTGATCGGTGAGAAGAATCACTTGTCGCACTGAAATTAGATTCATCTGAGAGCATCACTCTAGACCAATTTGGATATCTCAACCAGCATGTTCCTTACATCAACGTAACCTATCATTACGAAGGCGTGTTTGAAGTGAGAGCAATGAAAAGACTTCCATGCATTCAGACCCTCTTGATTTAATGGTTGTGAGATGATACTTGCAGAAAGATGCGTACCAGTAGCGGTTGAAAGGTTTGCAGCTATCTTGCCAGGAGTTAAATTTATGTTCTTTTTATCCACAAAAGCTACATAGAGATCCTCTAAAGGTGTGGTGCTCCTCCCACGACCCATGGCATGCTTTTGCAAAGCAGTTCAGCTTTCATTTCTCTTATTTAATTGCGAGATGACGCTCTTCGATACACCCATTGCAGCAACTATAGTGGCGACACTCCCAGTCGTTTAACTGCTATTCAAGGATAGTAGGTACTCAAATGATGTATTGCTGACATTTTGTTCTTAATTATTACAAAAACCAAACAGAATTTCAGAGAAAAAACTTTCTTCAATGCACTCTTCACTACTTTGGAACATCAAACAACATAAATTTTCGTATGAACCATGAGCTTGTATCCATTGTCTTGATAACAAGTCCAAATCTACCACGCCCTCTTAACTTGAATTTGCTTTTATTGTCAGATGCGAGTGACGCAATTTTGCATAAATCTCTTGTTCCTTCGCAATTGTCAAGCAATGCACTATTTGCACTTATTTATTTGTTTTATTAAAATTTAATTTTTATTTCATTCTTCAATATTATTCTAATTTTCCTCTTTTAACATGTTATATCTTTTATATGATATTCCTATTCGATTATTTTTGGACTTATTGTTTATGGATTATTAATTTATTTATTTCATCAAACATTTTTTTTTTCAAATATGCTGCCAGTAACTGCCTTTCGAGAAAAAAAATAATGCAATTATCAAAATTTAATTGAATGCAATTATCAAATTCCAAGTTATTTATTATTACTATTGTTTTTAAGTATGGTCGAAGTTATCAATTATAAACTTTGAAAATACTTCACACTGAAACGTCAGCAATTTTCAAAGTGAAAAATAAGGTGTTAGGTTAAATTGGTGGCCACCAAGCAATTATTCTATGCTGACAGACTTATTACTTCAAATATCATGAATAGATTAGATGAGAAGTTAGGAAATTTACCCCGTTGTTACTAGCCTAGAGGGAGCACAAAATCATACACGGCCAGTTCAAATATTCCGTTAATATTACGGTAGGGAATTTTATTCATCATTCATCAGCACGGAAGTAGCTTTAAGGATATTCTGACGCTGCATAGACGAAGATCAATTTGTTAATGTGATTTAAATTATATGTACACATAGTATAATCGGAAAATAATTTTCACTTTGGTTTGGAAGACTGTAAACAATTTTAGAAAACAATGTCAGATTTGGTATCGGAATTAGAAAATTCATCCAGAATTGAAATGTGTTATAAGAATAGTATGATACGTTTTTAGAAAATTCTACTCTTTTATACTAACAAATGGAATTAATTGTTTTGAGTGGAAAATCAAGAACTTTAGAAAACTTCAATTCGACATGAAGGCATTATTTATCACTTAACATTATACAATCTGTTCATATTCTATAATGCTAAGCTACGATTGCTAATGAACCTCTCTACTTTTAATATATCATGCAAGAAACAATTTCTTCGTAATGAATGTGCCTAATGGAATTATAACTAATACATACGTAACAACTGCGAACGAATATTTCACAAAAAATTAATTTTGATAGTGAAAACATTAATTGAATAAAAATTAGTATTAATAATTGTTAAAATCACAAATATATATGCTTCAATGATAATTACGTACATATCTCATTCCCTATAATGTCTAAAATTATTTCATTATCGCTCAAAATACTTTTAAAATTTTATAGAAACAAATAACTATAGATATTTTAAGAAACTATTTTTGATGCACATCTTTTAGTCATTTATTTCGTATTAATCTCATATATATCACTTTATTCATTTTTCATTCTTTCAGAAAATTATTTCTAAATAATATTTTATAAATGCATTTTTAGTGGCAAATTATTCGGCATAAACATGTTTAGCAAAACTAAAACATTATTCAGGGTAGTAAAATAAAGTACTAAGTAAAAAAGACTCCCCAATGCATTACAAATAATGCTGTATTAATCTATTTCCATAGTTAATGTTATTTTCTCTTTCTTCAATGACTGACATTTATTTATCCATTTTTAAATAAAATAAATGTTTATTATTATCCTTTGTTTCCGTGTATTATATGTTTTTAAAAGGAATGCGGAATTTAGTTTTATTTATTTTTCCTTCGTTTTTCCTCTTTTTTATAATACTTATTTTGCTTAAAAAAATATGAATACGTGAAATCGCTTATTTTCCCTTGCAACATTATTTAATGGCATAACAATGGTTTCAGAAAAAAACAAAGAATACTCTTATACACTCAGTTTATTATCATATAAAATGTTTTCATGAAAGGAAACTTCTTTTCCTTTTCTGGGCGTGACTTCATTGTAGATTTAAAAAAAAAATATTTTTCCTACCATTATGTCTATGATTATGAAATTGTAAAAAGGTGTGTAGCGAAGTTTTACTTCCCATTTTTTAAATGCAATGGAATTAAAAAGATACTGCATATCAATGTTTTTATTTATTATTATTATTCTTGCTCTTAAAACACAATTGTCCTAAGCTTATTAGTTTAAAACTGTTAAATTTTTACAAAACGATGGTTCTTTCTTTTGTAATTACAAATACATTCGGGAATGAAATATTTTATGTACATTAACCAAAGTATTAATACTCCAGAAAGAAAGATAAAATAACCGAATTAATTGATTGTTTATGAAATAAATAATTTCTTTAGTGATGAAGTTTATAAGGTTTCAGAACTAAAGAAATGTGTGATCATTATATAGAAGAATTGAAAATGATAATCCTCAGTTAACTGCCAGCAAAATCTGAAAATTCCTAAATATTTTTTAAATAGTTTTGATAACAATATTTTCGAAGAATTCATTTGTGTTTTAATTGAAAATAAAATTGAGAAACAAATGTCTATTTAATATGACAAAAATTAAATTATTTTCATGAATTTAAAATTTTCGACATAAATATATTAAAATATCATCTACTTGTTGATAAAAAATAGAAGAAAGAATAATAAATTTTATTAAGATATTACCATATTATAGAATTCATTGCCGTCTAAATACTTTCATGTCATTTTGATCTTTTCCTAAAAGTTTTATTTGCATGTTGAAAACATATAAAAAATTTTATCGCATTATTTAAGAAAATATCCTTAAAATTTGATTATTAGTATATTTCATTGCGATGTTAAATATGTTGATAAACGATTGAGAAGTATGTTTTATGATCCATGATTTAGTCTTTTAGTCTAGAAATATCTTTTCTCTTAATAACATTTGGTTTCATGAAATATGAGGTCTCGACATAATAATATGGGATATGGTTATCAAATAGATTTGCATTTCAAAATTTTAAACTTTATTTAATATAAAAAATAACAAAGGACTTTATTAACATAACAGATTTAATTTGAAATCATTTTGTTTGAAAATATGAATGAAAAAATATTGAAACTCACTAATAATTTAGATTAAATTACTGGAGATAAGAAAATTAAATCAAATTTGGGATTTTTATTTGATTACAAAAGAACCACGTGCAGATATTTCAATGAAATCAATATTGAAATTTTCTAATATATATTTTTATTTATCATTTTTATAATTAAAATAGCAATAATTTACATCCGTACTGGAAACAGAGCTAATAAAAGATACCAAATTTCTGTCAGTTTGAAATTATTTTCAAAAACTTAATCCTGTGCAATATGTTAAACAATATATGAATGTAATTCTAAGAAACACTCGATTCATTTAATTTACAGCGAATTACTAAAATTGTATTTTGATCTATCGCAATTGGTTGAACAATACAGCAGCACATCGAATACGGACAAACAAAATTTTATTTTTATATCATAGATATGATAACTGTACTCTGCCTGTAACCTTCACGCAGGTGCGAGCAAACAGTTGACAAAGTTAGATAGAAGTCGGTTAACTAGTATGGCAGCGCATAAAAATTAAAAGCACAAATTAAAATACGTTATTGCATAGTAGATTGATGTATTCTTTTAGAATTGTAGAATTGTATGGTGTTTTTTGAGAAATGTAAGTAAAGAAACTACTTTTTGTATCCTTTGTGATTCGCTTAATATTCGATCAGAATTCTCGAGATAAATGTCAGAAAATGTGAATAAAATATTAATTTTTAAATTGATATATTTATGCCACAAATTTTTTGATATAGTTCAATTGATTTTAAATGAATTTAATTTTAATTTCAATTGATTAAAATATTGCAAACAATTTTGTACTTTAATATTTTCAGAAATCACTGCAAAGAACGCTAAAATTTTATTAAAATTTAATTAAATTTCCAATTATATAGGAATGGTTGGTTGTTTTGGGTTTTGTGGCACAAGGGCCATCTTTATAAAGGAATTATTATATAGGAACGGTTCTCTTAAAACTTTCTCGCATACTCTTTAACACTGTTGTGAGATCAAAGAGCGACTTGCGAAACTGATCAAAGAGCGACTTGCATAGCATTTATGCACAATAGCTACAAAATATTAACTTCTATCTTTAAATTAGTATCTTTACTGAATCTGTTTTTTTATCTTTGATGAAGGAATTTGACCATAATCGTTGGTTAATAGATGCGGTAAATAGATCAGAAAATATTTTTTAATGTAGTAGATAATTGTATTATGCCTATAAGTGCAAGAAATAAGAATTCAATGTTTTAACGATTAGAGGCACGGTAGTGCTTAAAAGACATGCAGACAAACATACATTTTTATTTACGCAGATAAAAATCTCCAAAGAATAGCAATTGTTAATAAAATACCAAGAAAGAGGGAAAATCCGAAATGCATGACACTGCATAATGAGGAAAAGACGAAAGTTAAATTTCATTTAAAACCTACAGTGCATTCCTTGTTCCTCTAATGGGAAATCAAATGGTGTCATCACAAATAGAATGTCAAACAACAAATAGCTCCTAATTAAATAGTGAGGGAAAAAACAGAAGAATTAATTAAACAAAGAAAAACACGGGACATTAATTCGGGAAAAAGTTTACTATACTTCAATTACCCCTTTAGATGATTTGAAATTAAAAATTATAACTGCTGTACGATATCACGTTTTGGGAGAAAAGAAACAAAGAAACCGATAAATTTGTAGTAACCAAAGAAATTTTATTTTTAGAAAGGACGAAAAAAGATAAAAAAGATTTACGTAAATCATGCATTTGGCTCGAATTTCATTCCAATAATAAAAATCGTTGTTGCAAATTCTGTTATATAACATTTTAAAAAAACACATTTTTTTTCTTTAAAAATAATAAACACTCTTCTCCATGTAAAAAAAAATTGGTAATACAATTAAGAAATTTTTTTTGAAATGTCGTAAAAATAGCTTTTAGGCGATGGCTTGTTCAGAAACCATCGTAAAAAGTGTAAAATTTAGAAAAAAAAATAACTTCAAAATTCCCACAAAATTATATTCTGAACTGTACATTCAATATTCTACTTTTTTCAGTTATAAACAATGTGATGAAACATTGAAGCATGAAGATGAAAAAAAATTAATTGCTGTTAATGAAAATAAATTACTTTCATGAAGGATTTATCTAACGGAGACATTTTTCATTTCCTCCTTTTAATTTAGCAGATTCCATTTGTCACTTGGTTAATTTTTTTAACTATCTTTCATTGAAAAAATATTAAAAAAGAAATATAACTACAAAAGACAAACTACAAAAAGATTTTTAAAAAAACATTAATTGCTTTCAGTTTCCTAAAACACTCTCTGAAAAAAGAGTAATATGTATGGAAATTCATTTATGCCAGCTTAAAATGAAATCGCACAAAGAGAAAATTTCACAGATTTTTCATGTGGCGTAATTCATACTTACTCTTTCAAGGCTATTTACTTCATAATGTTATGATTAAAAACCTGCTTTGTTCAATTGTATTTGAATTAATAATATTTAGTTAAACTCTATTTTTATATTTTATATCATATACAACTATAACTTATAATTTAATTAATTATATAATACTTTATCTGTATATTTACATAGTGAATAAAATTAGCAACAGCACCGGAAAGTAATGTTATCTATGGAATTTCATAAATTGATTTATACTAAATAACAAGTTATAGTAGATATTCTTTATATGATTTGTCAAAAAATATTGAGTAAAAAAGTTGTCATGTTTAGTTAATACGCAGAACAATATACAACTAACTGTATTTTTATATATTATAAACTATATAATTATAACTTATAATTTCATTAATTGGATATTACTGTATCTGTGTATTTACATAGTTAGCAAGAGCATCGGAAACTAATGTTAGCCAGGGATTTATTAAAATATATATTATTTGGAAATATGACTGAATCAATGAGTAAAATGAAAATTTTATATTGTTCCATATATGGTGTAAATTTTGAAATCAATTTTTTTAAAATCATTTATGTGAAAGAATCATTTTTTAATCTGTACTAATTATACTTGGATAAATTTCTTTATATAACTTTATAAATTTTGTTTCTGCGTTCATTCTTTATGAAGTTATATTGCTTTCAATATTTGCATAATTTATGTGTTAACATGATTTGCATGTACATACTTTTTTGAAAATTTTTGAAGAAATCTTCTTATAAAGGAAAATGTAGTCTATATTTTCCTCACTTAATATACCGATTTCTTGATGTAGTTTAACTTTTTAGAAATGTATAGAAATCAATTTCCTTTTTTAATGATTTTTTTACAATTTAAATTGATTTCATAATGTTTTTAAAGTAATATTGTTTTTAATTTCATTGTATTTATTTATGAAAATTTACTAAGAAAGGAATAGATATATAGTTTATTTTTCATTACATGAAGTAATATGTTTCTTATTTATTTCCATGATTTGTACAAATATTTTATTAACTTTTAGACAAAAACGATTTTACTTAACTATATTTTTTGATAACATTTTTTAAAATATATTTTAAGTAAAATTTTAAAATGCATTTTTGTTTGAAATCATTTTTTAAATCACTCCTGAAGCAATGAATATATTAACCTTCATTCTAAAAATCATTTAACTTTGGGAACCTAAAAATATTGGAGTTTTCTAGTTTCTCTTACAAAGATTTTAAAAATCAACCGCTAATAAACTGCAAAGACATGTCACATTATTAAGGGACTGGTACTTAAAAGGAAGTCCGGTTTGCTATTATTTTTAAAAAAATCAGAAAATTTCTGGTCCCCTATCTGAGATACTTAGACACTATTACTCGCATTTAAGGAAATGGGAAAAAATTTGCAAAATCGAATTGTCACTGACTTCCGTCATAATCTAAACAACTGTTTTGGTTTTCCAAGATTGATAGTATTTAATAAGTATTAAATAAGATAGTATTTAATAAGTACTAAGTAAGATAGTATTTAATAAGTACTAAGTAAGATAGTATTTAATAAGTATTAAGTAAGTTCAGTTGAATTGCATGTGGTTTACTAGCGCAAGAGCCATGCTTGGCTAAACTGCACCAATCAAAAGGTAAAAGTATAAAAGATGTTTTTTTAAAACTCATTTGTTACAAAAAAGCACAGATGTTATGAGATAAAAACTATGAAATTGATGTGAAAAATTGTTTTGGCATCTTGAAATTTAAAACTATGAGTCATATCCTTTTTATATGATGACGTAAAAAATAAGAACTTAATTAACAATGCTTGACATTTACAGGATTAATAAAAAAAAAATGTACCTGAAAAATCCAATAGCTCTGAGGAATTAAAAAATATTCGGGTGTTTTTTTTCACCATCAAGTCTTGTAATATTGAAGACGTGGTAAAAAAAACGAGAACGATAAATATTAAAAACGGGGCAGTCAATTAAAATATGATGGACAGTAAATTTAAATTGGCAGCTGTTGCACACAGGCGTATTTTCCTAAAGATTAGGTGTTTGTGAGTGAAACGTGTATGTCCTATACGGAGACGAGACAATTTAACATCCATCTCACGTGTAGGATGAACAGGCCAAGGAAAAATGTCACTTTTAATACAATGCAATTTATTTTGGATCTGCAGATCCCATGACGTTTGCCAGTTAGAGATGATGTGATGATTAATGGACCTTTTAATATCATAAAAAAGAATACCCATGTTTAGGAACGCCTTTGCAGATTTTGAGGCCAAGTCCGCTGTCTCATTTCCCAAGATGCCAACGTGACTCTGCACCAAACAGAAAATAATCTTAAAGACATCATTTTTTAAATGTGGCTAGGGTGAATAAAATTTTGCGGGCTGTGGGATGCATCCGATTTTGATAGTTTAAAGTGTCTTCAAAGCCCTCATGCTATCTGTATGGATTATAAATTTGCGCTGAGCAGAGGTTGATATTTTCTGAACAGCACAGAAAATTGTCAATAACTCAGCTGTAAAAACATAGCAGGAATTGTGAAGATGGTGTCTCAGTGTGTCAGATGTAAGAAAGACTACACAACCATCTACAACGACTACATATTCATCTGATTTCGAGCCATCCGTAAATATAGGCACAAAAGAAGAATACAGATATCTATGATATAAAATGAGCTGTTGGAAAACTACAGGTAAAGTTAATGATTTGCCGAATCCTGTGAAAGGATTCAAAAAAGAAAGCTGTGGAATGTCCCAAGGTGGAAAACTAAAAAAGTCAACACTTTTAAGGCGAACATTAATAAGGTCCGAATCATGCAGAAGCAATCTTGTTCGCTCACAAAATGGTAGGATATGAGAAGGGCGAGCATTATAAAGTCAACGAACTCCAACCAGCAGGGAAATTTCATTTTGTGGATGCTTCAAAACAGATTTTGTTCGGAAATAAAATATAGCAGACAGTTTGTTTCGTCTCAAGTAAAGTGGTAGTTGGTGACATATAACATAAAGGCTTTCAACTGGAGACGTACGAAAGGCACCAGAGCAAATGCGCAAAGCAGAATGATGGACAGTATCCAGATGCAAAACAGATGAGCGGGCGGAACCATACACCATGCATCCATAATCTATCTGAGAGATAATGATTACCTAATAAATGGGGAGAGTGGAGGTTCGATCGGCTCCCCAAGATGTTTTTGAGAGAAGCTTTAACATATTTAAGGATTTCTCACACTTCTTTTGCAAATATAATATATTCGGAAGGAAGGTGAGTTTACTATCGAAAATCACTCTCAAAAACCGTATTTCATTCACAACAGGAAAAGGGGTATTTTTAATTCGAATACAAGGATCTTGGAGAATGTTTCTTTTCATGCAACTACTAAATGCAACTACTCATTTTTGGGGAGACTGTGTGACCATTATTATCGTACCAAGCTACAAGTTTATTTATTGCGCCTTGCAATTGCCTCTCAATTAGTGCCATGTTATTTCCTTGGTATATCTGTAGATCGTCTACATAAAGTGTACCATTAACAGATGGGGACAACTGGTTTAAAATTCGGCTCAAATGAACAATAAAAAATGTAACGCTGAGGACACTTCCTTGCGGAACTCCCTCTGCTTGAATAAAATTATTAGAATAAAAGTTACCATCTCGAACACGAAAGGAACGTTGAGTTAAAAAGTTTTGTAAAAAGATGGGCATGTTACCCATAAAGCCCAAATGAAATAGTGTTGAAAGTATACCATAGCGCCATGTACAGTCATATGCTTTTTGTATGTCGAAAAATATGGAAACAAGGGGGTTCCTTCTAACAAATGCGTTGCAAATTTGTGTTTCAAGCATAACGAGGTTGACAAAAGTAGACAGCCCTCTACGGAAATCACTCTGCAACGGGGAAATTCCTCCTTGTTTTTCCAAATCGAAAGTAAGTTGGGCGTTGATTATGCACACGAAAGTCTTACAAAGACAGTTTGTAAAAGCAAGTGGACTGTTGTTTAGAGGGACGGATGGTTCTTTGCCAAGTTTTAATACAAGAATCACTACAGCTTCTCTCCCTTATGAAGGGAATTTCTGCACTGTACATATTGTGTTATAAAAGATATTGGAAAGTAAGATATTGGAAAGTGAAAAGATACTCAAATGGTGAATCATGTATACGTGATTCCATCTGGTTCAGGGCTAGTATCATGGACTTCGGATAGAGCCATCTCCAGTTCATGCATCCTGAATTCCCAGTTATATGGAATGTCTTTTCGGGTTTTGAAGCGCAAAGACAACTGTTCTGCTCGATTCTTAATCGCCATAAACTGACGGTTATAAGAATGAGTTGACGCAACGTGAGCAAACGCTTGACCGAGAAGGTTAACAGCGTCTAATGGGTTCGAATGTATCATACTACCGGTTTTAAAAACAGGAATAGATGATTCATGATAGATCACATTAGTGGCATTTACTTTTCTACATAAAAGTTTACTGGAAGTAAAGGATGTAATGGAAGAGGCAAAGCTAATCCATGATTCTCTCTGGCTATGACGCCGAATGCGACGGGCTTGCGCCTTGGCTCTTTTAAAAGTGATCAAATTCTCAGTCGTAAGGTACCTTCTAAAAAGATTCCAAAGTTTTTTCTTTTTCTTATGACTGTCACGACATGCTGCATTCCACCACAGTCTACGAAATTTTCTTAGCCGTGTGGTGGTTTTCGGAATGGTGACATTAGCGGCGTTCATTATCGTGTCGATGACATTTTGCACTGCTTTCGAAATGTCGATATCACTGATCATAGCCTCATTGATAACTGCCAGTTGGGAAAATGTATTCCAGTCAGCCCGCTGGAATAGAAAACGTGGAGGACTTGTAGTCGCAACGCCTCTATCAGCGTGTTAGATAATTAAGGGGAAGTGATAGCTGTTATGCAAACCTACCCTCCCCCTACTGTCATCCCCCTATGTCTAATTCACCAACGGTAGCAGCACTGACGGGCATATGGCCTAATCAAGACAATGGACGTGTAGGGGAATGGAAGTATGTTTGTTCTTCATTGTTGAGCAGACAGAGACAGTTATCAGCTAAAAATTGTTCTATCTGCTGCAAATGTGAGTTGGTACTTTCTGATCCCCACAAAGTACTGTGTCCATTGAAATCGCCAAATAAAATAATTATTTGGCGTATTGAATATTTTATTACGCCAATTATTATTAAGTAATATTAATTTGGCGTATTAAGTGATTATTAGTATTAAGTAAAATAGTATTTAATAAGTAATAAGTTTTTAGTAAACAAAAATATTGCACCATGAAAGTCAATAGAATTTTTTGACGTTTCAAATGATTTTTAAGTTTTAAGTTTTTTATAGAAAATCCTTGTCTTTCTAGATAAATTAATACTTAGGAAAACATTTCTATTTAAAATATAAATTTTTACTTTTAATTTAATAATAATTTCAGCCTGAACCTGAATTATAATTATAACAGAACCTTAATTTTATGAATTAAATAATTTCATTTCACTTGCTAATACTTTTAACATTTAATATTTCGTAATTTAATATAATTTCATATATTTTGATTCAATACGTTTAAAAATAAAAAAAATCAGCGAATAATCAATTCCTGTTTTTATCTCAACCTTATTTTCTGAGTTAATTGTCAATACATTAATGTCTTAAAATATACTTAATAAATAGTTAATTAGATTGTTCAAATAACATTAGTTTGATAAAATATTTCTTCAAACGGATAAATTATCTAACAATAAGAGGCAAAATATATTAATTACTGATATATCAATTAAAAGCTGATTGATCCATTTATGATGCATACATGTATAAGAAACAATTAATTAAACATTTAGCAAATCTTCACAAATCATGCTTTATCTCTACATATTTTTGTTTTTATTATTTTGCTATTTCCTTCTGAATTAAAACCTAAAGTAGCTTACTTGAGTCAATTTAGTAGCTTAGCTTTTATTTCATATAAGACCAAATTGATTTCAAAGCAAATCTCTACTTCAGATTGTTTAAAAGGTTTAGTAAATGGTAAAAGTATTGAAGAATTGCGATTTAGCTTATTTGGAAGGCCTTAAGAAAGCCTAACATAAAATTTAAATTTGCAATATGAATTTCAAATGGATTTATAAATCCCAGCTACCTCATTAAACACAACAAATATATAGATACTAGGGATATTGAGATTTAAAATAGTGTATTATTTATAAATTTAAAACAAATTCTACAATTACTGTAACATTTTATTAAGTAATCGGTTTAATTTGTAATTCTGTTACCTTTTGAAATATTTGCTCATTTCGTGATAACATTCATGTGCAACTCACTTGAAATTATTCATGTCTTAAAGTTTGTAAAATTGTTATTTTTAGCATTAAAGATGATTAAAACCTGAGAGCTCAAATTTTTGTAACAAGTTTACAGCTATTTTGTTAGTTATTCGATTAAACTTCAAGCAGTCGTAGGTTTACATAACATATTTTTCTTATTATGCTCGAAAACATTTTATAAACAAATAATTTATAAGGGAACATATTTAACTTCTCCTATTCAATTTCTGAATTGGAATGAGATACTAGTTTTCTTTGCTTTCCATTTAGAAAGAGCTGATTACTGATTATGTTATATGTTAAAGAATGTGCGGAAAAATAATTGGATTTCTTCATGTGAACACTTAATATTATTAATAGACATTAAAAATTATTAATTAATTAATGCACACTACAATACAGAATGATTTTCTTTCTAAATTCAAAGAAATTAATATATTTCTATGAACTAAAATCATCATAATTAGAAAAATATACATATATTTTAAAAATACTACATAATCCTTTCAATTTTTCATTTTCTGACGACTAGCTTTCATTTAAAAAAACAACCTTACTCTAACAGCATAGATATCATTTCTTAATCTACCTGTTTTAGGTAACCATGATTTAAGGTGAAAAAAGAAAGAAAAAATTATAAATCTGTCTAGAGCAAAAAAAAAAAAATCTATACAACAAGTCTGAAAACCCTTTATTATTTAACAACCCCAAACGCCTGAAAAGAACTTCACACATAAATTAAAGAAAATGTGCAAACGTCAAAAATTTTTTTGGATAGAGATGATGTGGTACTTGTAGAATATCATGGTCTTAGAATTAGATATTTGCTTGGAAAAATTGAAACTTATGTTACACAAAGTAGATATTTTGAAAACTTTCAACACATTTATATTTATGACACGGATTTTTTTCTTTCATTTTTATCTAATTTGCCTGTTGGTTTATAAGTATTTCTTTCTTCACATTTTCTTTGAAACAAGCAAATAATTGCTAATGTATAGGTTTTCACTAATTGATGAGCTTTGTTACTTAATTCTCGTGTTAATTTTCGATACGTCTTTCGGAACTAAGCCCTTTATCTAAAGTATTTAGTTTGGATAAACTTTTTGCGCTGATGTATTAGTTAAAAATTTCAAATTTTTATTACTTTGTATTGTGTACACTTGTTGCCAAATATATTTAAGTTTATGGATCAATTATTATTTATTTAAGAAGTATGCTAAGTAGGCATATTCGTCATTCGAATTTCTGAAATTCTTGTAAAAGTAATGAACGAAAACTATACACAAATAATTTTATATTATGTCGCTTTAATACATTTATTTTATATATTTCTTTTATAGTGTAAATCAACGCATTGCTTTTATATTACAATAAATGCATTTCCTGTATATTATCAATAAATAAATTTCTTTTATATTGTTAATAAATACATTTCTTTCATATTACCAATAAATATATTTCTATATAAATTATCAAATCTACATCTCTATATCCAATTCCCAATCCTATTAGTTTTACTTATGAAAATAATTTTGACCTATTGTTATTACTAGGAGGAAAGTTCTGTAAGGTATTTAAAACTTGACGATTAGTAAAGATTTAAATATTATAATTTTTTGTGAGATTTTCAAATCATCTTAAATTCTGCCGGAATAAAAAAATGTCAATCAAAGCAAAGCATTTCAAAGCTTCTAATTATTTATAGGTTATTTTAGTTTATGATAAGGGAAATTATGGAGAGTATTTCTTACTCTCAGATACATTTGAGTGAACTCCTTTGACCTTATTACTACTGAGAAATTTTCCTTTTTGAACAAAAGGGTGTCAGATCTTTAAAGCCGCTTGTTCTCAACACTTGCAAAAGAGTTTAGCATTATTATTTTTAACTGATTTCAGTTTCTTTGAAAATGAAATACGCGTTGACAGTAAAATAATTTCAATAAAGTTATTTTTTAGTTATTGTAGCGACTCTAAGCGAATGAAACGAAATACGAAATGTTTAAAAAATTGCTTTTGGCAAAAATACGTAAAGCAGTCAAGGAATTGATATTGATGTGCATGCATTTATTATTTCTTATTTGAAATTAATCTGAATAAAGTTTGAATATATTGAAAATATAAAATTACCAAGAAATACATATTAGAAGAATGCGTGCTTTTCAATATTGAATAACTTTTTAACAATTTTGCCAATATGGTTTTAGCATGCCAACATTTAAAAAAACATATTTATTTACAAAATTATAGTGGAATCATTTATAATTATCTAAGTTGTGATTTATATTTTTTGAAACTGATTCTTGAATTTTTTGATATGTAATAATATTCATAAAAGTGATAAAAATCCTTATCCTACGTTATTTTATTTTTTAAAAAAATTGATTGGAAAAATTCAGCACTTTTTATGGTTTTAAGAACTGAAGTAGTTGAAAACTATTATTTAAAAATGAACATAAGATTAATTTAAATTTGGCATGGAGATAAAGAAAAAAAAGTGATCGAATCTGGGATTGCAAGCTATTATATGAGAAAATTATCAATTTAAGTCATTAATTGTCTTAATTATTGCAGTCATTAAATGGAGCAACTGGCTTATCATTTAACATTTACATATAAGCAGGTTTGCAGCAATCACGAGAAATTCTAAAACTAAAAATGAATAGGAGTGTGCTAGTGCCTGTTGTTCTTTGATTTATTAAAATATAGAAAGCTGAAAGAGTCTTTCTTCAATATTTTATCTTTTTTATGAAAATATACTCTAATGCCGGTTTATTATTGTTATTTTCCAGGCAGATATTTAAATATAGGTTTTAATATAATCCTCAAAATTAAAATATCACATCAGAGTATTTTAATAAGGCATTTTTAATTTAAATCATCGAATTTAATTACGTAAACATCTGGAAATCTTTTTTTCAGATTTCATAACCTAAAATATTCTTATATAGATACTCGATCCTTTATAGACCAAACTGGTTCAAAATAAAAAAAATAATAGAATTAAAGCAACCACTAAATTTTTTTAAAAAAAATTTCAATCTGTCGTAAGGATAGAGTTTAAGACTTTATGAACATAATTTTAAGTATAAAAGTTTAGTTAGAATTACAGCAATTGAATTATTACAACTATCTTTGAAATTGTAAATGTGAATATCATAAATTATTTTTTAAATAACTGATGAAAACTTTTATTTCTTCTAAGCAATAAATTTTCTAAGTTCTATCTATTTTCTCTGAAAACATAAATTTTATATTTATTTCTGTTTGAAATATGTCTTCCCATAAATGTAAAGAAATAATTTTAAAGGAGGAAGTAGTTATATCTGTCTTATCTTTTTTTGGAGATGGACCAACATTGATAAACGGATATGTACACAATACTTTCCCAAGAGTAGAAAATAAAAAATAAATATTCATCTCCTTTTCTGTATAACTACTGTTTCGTTAAAACCTAGTAGAAAAGTATGCTATTTTAATTTTAGGAAAAAAAAGTTGTGAAAACAGTTTGTTCATAAGAAATGTTTAATCGTAAGAAAGAAATATTATTTCATCAATGATGTTAGTTGATATTTTAAATATGTCGTTCTTACTTTTTCATAATTATATGAATATAACTTTTTAAAAAATTTAAAATATATAATTCCCAATTTTATACCGATCAGAACTGAAAGGTAGTAACTCTTTATCTAATAAATACATTTATTTTAAGCAATTTCTAAAAGTGATGTATGAAAATGACTAATTTATAACAAGAGATGAATGGAAAGTGTACTATTTTAGGCGAAACAAAGTGTACTATGAAAGAATACATAGGAATGTATACTTATGAACGTTTGTTAGTACATGTGTGTGATCATTTTCAATAAATAATGTGGAAAAATATTCTATAAAATTTTAAAAATCCAAATTGACTTAAGATTGACTGAATTTGATTTTCCATAATCTGGTAAGATATTTTGTTCTGTGCTATTTTTTCAAAAAAAAATTTAAACCTTTTTTTTTTCGTTTGTTTTCCAAGCAACACAGAAGAAGGAAAACATTATATATGAAAAAATATATAATTGATATTTTTAACAATGATATTTTCCAAAAAATCCTCCTTTAAAACCCTTATTCCAGTATTGTAGTTTTCTAGTGGCAATTCATATTTACGGTTAAAGATACAAAAATATACATTATAAAATTTAAAAATTCATAATCTTGTGAAACTGAAAAGAAATTTTTTTTTCTAAAATGGTTGGCAAAATAAATAATTCTAAGATGTGGAATATTTTAAATTTACTTTTCCCTTGCACATGTACTTGGACAGCGTTTCTGCTCAGTTTTCATCATCATGCAAAGTTGTAAAATAATCATAAATTATCAGAAGCGTTAAATTAATAGCATGCAGAGAATTTTGAAGTTTAACATTCATTTATATATACTAACTAAAATTTTTTTAAATATTTTTGATAAAATTACATTTAATATTTAACGAACTTCAAACTTTGAGACCGCACCTTAAGTGCATAAAAAAAAAACTGTTTAATCTAGAACGTAAAATGAAATCTATATTGTATCTTCACTAAATCTGGTTTTCTCTTACATAGAAACCATGATTTTGACTAAAGTCAAAATAAAAATGTTCTTTTTTGCACATCTAAAATTAAAGTAAGGTCATTTCAAATAATACCATTTTAAATGTGCTCCAGAAATCATCATCCATGATCACCTAAAGATGTCACAAATGATATATAAATGATTATCAACACGCTCCCTATATATTACTTCTCTTCACTCTGCACAAATGGTTAACGACTATTTGATTCTTAGGAAGAGGAGAATATTTGAGTTACAAAATGATTAGAAATTTCAAATCAATCTGGTGTTGTTTAGCAATATTCATAGTTTATTACAATAGATTTCCGCTTCAATTTATGATTAAACTTGCCTTACATTTATCAATTTGATGCGATATGGCAAAACTATGGAAGCATGAAGTTGCATTCAAATGAACTAAATATGATATTGGATGATATATATGTATTGTTTAGGCTCGGGTTTCATTTCCTGAGTATACATTTGTATATTAGAGTGCGAAAAATTGACTGAGAAGATCAGGTAATAAAAAAATAGTAAATGAAGCAACAAAATTAGTTTTTTGTGCACAGACTGATTTAAAGGCATTCAAACATTCAGAGAAATGCTATTATTTTCTTATTCTAAGAATTTAAAGAACATTATTTTGCAAAGTCAGCACTTATCTATTATAAATTACCATAAATTTTGCTTCAGTTTGAGTTTCTAACTAAATTAAGATAAATTTATAAATATGCTTTCATAAAAAGTATTTTGGAATGATTTTCTACCTTCTTATGACAGATTAAAATGCAACGCAATTTGCTAATTCAATTTTTATTTTGATGTGTTTGAATTGTTTTATCTTTATACTTATCTAAATTAATTCAAAAGATTTTCAATTTTAGCGAATTCCGCTTATTTGAAGATCAACTTGATATAATCTGATAATATAAATTATATCTTATAAATTGAAGATATCCACATTTTTTATTTTATGATAAAACTGATAAAAATATCAAAATGAGTTTTATATCTCATATTTTCATAGAAAATTACGAGCATAAAATTTTGAAATGTATTACAGAACAAACTGATTATTCTGAAATAATAAATAAAACGCTTGTCTATTTTATTATGTCTTTTAATTGCAATTCATGTCTTCTAATTGCAAGGTAATTTCATCCAGTAGGTTAGCTGCAATATCATAAACTACTATGATTGTCCAAACAATTAGTATTATATTCTAAAGCCAATATGAAGATTGATAAATTGCGAAATGTCTGTGTCAATGGATACGGTACTTCACATATTTTCATTTCTAGCACATAACCTATTTTTTAAAGTTTCTTCTTTGTCTTTTGTAGACACTAGAGATTTTTTATTCAAGTCATATAAATACCGAAAATATTGGTAGTTGAAACGATTGTGACGTTCTTGAATAGTTAAGTCCTCGTGATTTCAAAGAGTCTGTCGTATATCAAAAAATAGTGGAACCTAATTTTAAACTTAAAGCAACATTTTGTTATTCACATGCACCAAAAATGGAACATCCATTTAACATTTAATAGTATCTCTTTTAGAATGAAAAAGATGCAAGAAAAGAGTCCATATTTTATTGGAAGAAATTTTATTCCTAGTATTAATAAAATTCCTAGATTTAGGATACTTCAGCGAACAACAGTAAATCGATGTCAGTAAAGAATAATTTTTATCACTGAATAATTTTAATAATTTAAATTTAAAAATTATAATAAACAGAAATATTATATAACAATGGTTAGAATATTACCTAATTGTTTTTTAATAAACCATAAATCCAAGACATACCATGACATTAATCATTACTTTAATTGAAAATAATGAAAGGTTGTGATAAAGAATATTTAGATGCACATACTAAATAATGTGATTTATATAATAAATTTACCTGTTCGAAAAAAAAAATTGTACGATGTCCACAGAAAACATTTTGAGTCGTAGGTGCTCCACAATTGCCGATAGAAAGAGTTTATTTAAATCAACTATGCCTTAATAAAGTTTAATAATTTAAAATGCATTTCCATTTAGCTAGTTAAAAATAAAACTAATTTGATAATAAATATTTTGTTGAGGATTAATAAACAATTTTAGACACGATTGTTTGAGATATGAAGATGAAACAAGAAATTTGATCCTACGATAAATTAAGATAAGAGTATATGTAAATCTCCTTTAGAACTATAAGTTCTTGCATTATTTCCATCCCAAAATAATCATATAATAGAAACCTTATAGTTAATTTGTTTACAAAATACATACTATTTAGTCTATTTTTAAATTTATATTTTATGTTGTTTCTTAAAATTCAAAGTGATAAAAGTCATAATTACCTTCCCATTAATATTTAAAAATTGATGAGTGTGATAGTGCGTATTCATCCCACAATCATAGAAAGAATGTTACTTAATAATTTAAATTATTTTACACAAATTATTTCAGGGATTTCATCTTCTCATATGCATTATTTGATCGTTTTCTATGTGATAAATCAAAACGATTTATTAAAAGACAATAAAATATAAGATTTTATAGAAGATTGAAACAATCAAAGCAATAAATTATCTACTTATGTTAAAAGGCTTAAGTAATTGATATTGAAGAGTTACACTTTAGAGTATTCAGATGCTTATGAAAATATAATCTTTACGTTTAATTTTAGTTTAGTTTAATTTTTAATATACGTCTCGAATGATTTTGAAAAATCCAACCCTCTCAAACAAGTTGTGTAAAATTAAGAATTGTAATTATCTGGTAACATCATAAAAGACTCTTGTTGTTTAGAATTCTAGCTGATAGATTATGCAAAGGGATTTAAAACTGCTAAAGTGTTAAATTTTATTAATTAACAAATTTTGTAACTCTACATTTTGAAAAGAATTTGCTTATTTTGTTTTAGAAATCCAAGTGCAAATAATTTGAATAAGTCTTCGAATATATAAGTTTACTTCATTAGATTTTTGTACATATAAATTTATTTCATTGAATTTTCGAATATATAAGTTTATTTCATTAGATTTTTGAATATATAAATTTATGTCATTGGATTTTCGTATTTATAAGTTTATTTCATTAGATTTTTGAATATATAAATTTATATTAGTCTTAGATATTCGAAAATATAATAAAATCGGTAACTGGATCAGATGTAAATCTTAATGATTGAATAATGAAATACTTTTCAATTCAATGCTTTACTTTAACAGTGATATAATTTCAGAGATTTACTTGAAATAGTCTTAATTCCTTATGAATTCATTTCATATAAAGACATTCGATAGATTTAGATATAATGTTAATTAATTTAATCTAACTTCTTATTGCCCAAAGAAGACAAAATGGTTTTCTTATAAAAGTGGGAATATATGAATGCTGATTCAATGATGTATAAATGATAAACACTAAGAAAATTATTAATTTAGGTAAATCCCATACATTTTATATTGACACATAGATAGAACTCAAGAGGACACAGGAAATAGAGTTAAATAAATTTATTAACTCAACTCTGAACACTGTAACTGTGAGATCCTCAGCTTTTATACAAGTAGGGAAAGTTCCAGAATACCTTTCTGGAGACAGTAAGAAAAGTTCAGAGCACTTATCTGGTAAATTAAAGGAAAGTCCAGTATCTTCTGGAATATGAAATAAAAGAAAACAAATTTTGAGTCTACTGTTGTTCGAACACATGTTCTACTGGCTATGAGCCCAGCTTCATAACCATTCAGCTATGCAGCCATGTTAACGTTTCGTTTCATTGCGGTAATATATTCTCAAAAATGGTTTGAATAAATTATCAATTGATATTATTTATAATAATAATGTTTAGATTTTTCTTCGTCCTTAAAAATTTTTGTTTTAAGATACTTAATTCTCTTACTTATAATGATTTGTCTTTGGATTCAAGAAAAATAAATGAAAGAAATTGTTTAAAAAATTGCTAAAATAGTTAGCAAAAGAAAGGAGATAATAAAATAATGACAGTTTGAAAAGATGGAAAACAATAGTTTGAAAATTTAAAAATTGTGGTCATTTAATTAAAGTAAGCACTTCACACTAATTTTTTTACCAGCATAAAGAAATTAACTCAAAAATGTAGACGTATGTATACATGCAGACAAACATGTTATGTCAATTTTTTTCTTGGTACTTTAGTGCGAAAGTCTTCGAGCTAGTGTTGAAATTGATTAATTAAATGCTGAAACTAGGACAAAGAGTATATACATTGGAATTTTGCAGAAAAATTTGTATATATACTAGTTGGTTTCAAAAGTTTTTTTATACATTTTTTTAAATATGAATTATTAAGTTAGTTTGGAGATGCTAGCTATTTTTTTAAATTCCAAATCTGTATATTATGCAAGTATTTAGAACATCTCATGTAGAAAGTTTGATTTTCCTTATATTAGTTCTTCATATAAAATATATAAAAAATATACGATTTTTTTTGTAGTTTATGAACTTCCAAGAAGGAAAATGTGAAATCTCTGCTCAGTTTTGTATTTTTCAATGAAATATCATATTTTGGCAAATCCATATTTGAATAACTTAATATGTGTGGAAAAATAACATTTTGAGGGGTATGATTACCTTATACAATGCAACCTTTTATTTTCATACATTTCAAATTTAATGTGTCTACTAACAATTTTTAGAACATTTGCGCATTTACAAATAAAAAAATATATATGCTTTCAGGATTTTATTTTACACCATACCTTGAATGCATATTAAGAATACCAATTTGAGTATCAATAAATTTGTATTTGTATACAATTTTATTTATACCGACCCTATTAATTAAATAGTATGAATTAATCAATAAGAGCAATTTATAAAAATGAAATTTTAGGATGATTTTTTAAATAAAAAAATCATTTTCGTAAATAATTTCTCCAATCATTTTTCTTGATCTTAATTTAAATATTTCTTACTTAAAATTTTATATTAAAATGTTAATATGCTTTTCTCACCAATTATGAATTACAGAAATACAATGTATCAGAAAGATTACAAACTGAGCTATTCAAAAATACCCCTAGAAAAGGTTTCTCTAATTTCAATACTCTGCGCTTAAATATGAAAGAATAAAAAGATATCCTTAATGTGTTAGTATTTAAAACTTCAAATGGTTTATATTTAATTCTATGAGAATTAAACTAATAAATGAACAAGTTGAAATAATTTCTACCAGTGTTTTCTTTGTTATTCCAAGACAATCATTCTGTATAAGTAACACAATAATTGGATATTGTTTTTACTTATGCATAATCTAGAACATAAGGATATATGGCTAATCCATCTTCGTATATGTAATTACATTTACATAACTCTATTTGAATGATTTTAATTGAAATTGAATTTATCTTAGACGCAACTTATATTCTCAATAAACCAACTAATTTCCAGACACTCTAATAGTTAATTAAGCCTTTTGTCCTTCTTCGCGAAAATTTCTTTCTCTTTGCAATTGGTTTTCACCACATTAAAAATAAAATATAAACTCAAACTCGTAAACATTTGCAAAGTGTTTGAGGTGTTTAAAAGAGAGGTTAAAAAAAATTTTAACCAATCTAATATGCCAACTGATTTATTTTAAAAAGGGAACGAACTAAAATGCATTATTAAAAAGTTCATATTGAACAAAATGATAAACAATCTTACCATGAACCAAAAATTGGTTTTTAATCTCAAAAAAATGTACAAAATAAACAAATCATAAGCTTCGTCCTACAAAAGGTTTACAAAAAAATTAATCAAGAATAAACTAAAAATCCCACTAGAAACTCATTTGTCTTTATTATATTAATGATACACATAGTTGTTTCTAATTTGCCTGACATCACTGAATCTATAATTTTAAAATATTAATTTCAAACGTTTTATCCTTAGGTAGAGGAAATCGTTGACTGTACTCTAATGAGGCCAAAGCAGAGGAATTCTATGACTTCCCATAATTACGATGTGTATTGTGAGTTAGTGTTGTCCATTGGAACGAGACTCAGTATTGCTGTCAATTATTCTGGCAGTCATATGGAGAACGAGATGAGAATGTTATTACTGAAGTAGGCATAATGTACTAGGAATGATTATAAATAGAATGGGTATTGAGGATTTGCGTCTCATGTTTCGCATTAAGAAGAGGCAGATGATTTATGAAATAGTATTTCTCGGCATACTATTTGACTTTCACTTTAATTGCGACGTCGTGTAATTTGGCGAGAAAAGTATTTTCGTTTCACTGAACGAAAATTTTGCATTGGAGCAGTGGCCTATTTTCTAATATTTTGCTTAAAATAATGCTTTAGAGATATATAAAATTTGGCGTTATTGATATTATTTCGCGCTGCTTAAAGAAAAAAAAATAGTTCAGTGCCTTATCGTGTAATGTTTATTTATGAAAACCCTTAATTTTCATAAGTTTTGAAATTCCGAGTAATTAATTTAATTCCTTTAAATATGAAATGATATGATACGTTTTTGCTGTTCTTACAGATGAAACTCAAGTTTCATCTGTAAGAACATCAAGTACAGATCTAAAAGTCTAAAGCCTATCTCTTAAATTTTAAGGATATATATATATATATATATATATATATATAATGTTAAGATATATGAATTTTTAAAATAATTTAAAATAAAAAATTTGTTTTTAATAATAAAATATATTTTTTTAAAACTTTTAAGGTTTTTTTCACTGATGGACAGTGGAATATCCTCTTTGTCTATACTTATAATAAAGCTGTGTGTGTGTGTTTTGGCGCTCTACTGGCCAGACCGTTGGACCTACAGCTACCAAATTTGGTACATGTATACCTTAGAGGTCGGGAATGTGCACCTCCGAGCCCTTTTTTCAAATTTTTAATTAAAATTTAATTGAAATTTCGAAGTTTTTCAGCTATAACTTCAGAAAATAATATCGCACAAACATGATTTTTATATCAATTTAAAGATTAATAAATTAGCCTTCTAATGGTACCAGTGTTTTAATGTATAACTAAAACTTCTATTTTTAGTGAATTTTTAAATAATATTTTAACCATGTTTTTATAGCACTTGACTAGATAAAGAAAACAATGAACTTTTAGCACGTGATTGGATAAAATAAAACATAAAATGTGATATTTTCTAAAAAAATCTATGTAAAGCAAAGACTTCTATAATTGTTTGTAATATCTAAATAATTAATTCAACAAATCTTCTTAATTTACGGTAAATCTGATTGAATTTAGACAGGATATGCATTGAAATTAATGGCATATTTCTTTCCAACTTAATGGCATATTTCTATAATCGTTTGCAATATCTGTATCATTAATTCAATATATTTTTTTCCATTATAAAATGTGAGAGTTTCTAAAAAATAAATTCAAAGCCAAGGTTTCTGTAATCGTTTGCAACATCTAAATCATGTATTCAATAATTTGTTTCCCTTTTTCGCTTTCTTTAAAAAAACATTTTTAATATTTTGGAAGCATAACCGATAAATTATTAGAGCATTAAATTCAAAATTTATTTCCGAATAAAGTTACCGACTTTTTCACTACTAATAACTGAATCTTTTAACTTTAACTATTTCTTAAATTTTGTACTGGTTTTAAAGAAAAACTTACATATATTTTTTATCTATACATATAATAAAGCTCAATGTGTTTGTGTTGGCGCTCTACAGACCAGACCGTGGGATCTACAACTACCAAATTTGTTACATGTATAGTTTGAGGGTTGGGAATGTGTACCTCTGAGCCCTTTTTTCGAATTTTCAAACTAGAATTTAAATTAAAGTTTATCTTTTAGAACTTTCCGTCCATCATCTTAAGGAAAAAATTAATTTTAGTCCAATGAATGCCCGGAATTACTTCAAGGCTAATAAATATGTGATTTAATTGAAAATTTTAGAACGCATTACTCATGGCGAACCAGCTGGTCACCAAAGGCGGCTAGTCTGATATATTTGAAGTTAAAATAGAAATTCATTTTAGAAATTTTTTAAACGTTACAATTTCCGCCATAAAAGAAAGTAGTATAATCTTAAAATATTATGTAAGTTCAAACAATCTCGCATTTGTATCGTTAACTGTTTAGACAAACAATTTCTAGTAATTATTATCACCACTTGCCCTTTCTCAACATGATAAATCTAAGATATATGGAACTATACGGGAACATTCTATCATCGGAGTGTATAGTGGATGGTATGTAACAGGGTTCTGCGATTGTAAGGTTCCGCTATGATCAAGAATTAAAATAGCGTTCTGAACAATAATAGCGTTTACACGTACTGGATGTATATGTTTGTTTCCACTTGATTATCAAAGCTTCGACTTATTCAGATATTTTGGCAAAGAACGCAGTGATACCTATAAAAAAAGGGGGGATTTCATTTATGAAAAAGATCCTATTCAGGCATGTTAAGACAGAGCGGCGTGTCTTCTGGACGCATACGGCTCCCAGGGTTGGGTTCAAATGGACTTGTAAATCCTCAACTGTCTACTTTTTTGTGTATATAATGTAATACATTTTATTTGTGAATCTGTGCATATTTATTTACATTAAGTTGTTGAAACAAAAACAAAAACGAAGAATTCAAACATTGGTCTTAAACTATTATGTCACAATCGTTGGGAAGTCAAAATAGATTAGGTGAAAACAGTGAATATAGAGTTTAAACAAACTTGTAATATCCTATAAGAATTTAGAGATGTTTAAATGATGTGGGTAACGATAATACAGCTGGATCCTAAACTTAAAGTATATTAAATACAAAAAAATGTCATTTTTTTGTATTTAATAGTATTGTTTGCCCTTTTTCCAAAATTAATACTATCCATACATTATTTCAAGCAGAAACAGTTATTATCTACTCCGTTTTCAATTTGTTAAATAAAATTAAAACTGAAATCCAAAATCAAGAACAAATTTTAACACATTTTTCGAAGAAGCAATGGTGCTAACACATAATTTAAGCATTTTTCTGAAAATCGAACTCGATAGGAAAAGACTATGTTCCGAAGTTATAAAAAGACAGTAGAAGAATTATTATTTCTTTAACATTATTATTGTGCAAATAGAAGATGGGTTTTAAAGTATAACAAAAAACATTTCAAATTAGCCACTGATATTATAACTTTAGAAAAATATGCATTTAAGAAATTTTCCAAGTACTTTGTAAAGTTTTATATCACAGATTTATATGAAAACAAAATCCTAACAATTTCTTTGCATTTGATTTTGAATAAAAGAGATGCAAATAACACACAAGACATATTGTAATGCATACTAAATAATAATTAGAATGAGTTATTTCTAATTGTATTAACTGTGTTAAAACTTTTCTTTCAGGTCAATTACTACAGCAAGTGCTGAGTGCTCTTTCAGCAAATTAAAATTAATAAAGAATTATCTTCTGCCAGGCATGTGTTCAGAACACTTAAATGCACTTGCTTCATTAAGCATCAAAAAAGAAATTGCAAAAATTAGTAATTTTTCTGAAGTCATAGATCAATTTAAAAAAACTCATATTAAATAAATATGCATTAACAATATTTGTATAGAATTTCTTTTTTGCTATACAAAATATTACGGCTCCGAATGACTTCTAACACCCAGGCCTTTTAATGAGAAAGTCTACTCACACCATAATGCTATTAATCTAATTTGTCATAAAAGGAAATAAATATATGGTGAACGATTTTTTTTATGTTTGTAAATTTTTGTCATAATAATTTTTCAAATTCATATCGTTATAAGATTCCTGCATCAGATTTATGATTGTCAATGCTACTGACTTTCTTTATGCGTAAGTTTTAACAACTGTTTGTTAAGTATGCATTTTAAATTCTTTATTATTTTAGGACAAAAAATATATAATGCTTAAGTATACATAAGAAAATTTTCAGCTCAAAAATTAGGTCTGTAGTTTTGTTACATTACATAAAATGTTCATTATTTGTTTTATACTTGAGTAGCCTCTTAGCCGATGCAGTTCCAAAAACTGCAGCGTTGCCTAGGGATCACCATATGGAGTTAGGTATCTCCTATTCCCTCTCACCCATCCTCCATCGCTCCATTCGCAGACAGTTCTGTTCTGAAAACTGCTTCGAGAAGCGGACGACAATTTTCATGTTAAACTGCGTCCATCTGTGACCTGTATCTCTTGGAATATTCGCGGCTAAGAAGAACTAGTAGATCGCAAAGAATTCTACAAATGACACTCCGACAGGAGACCTCCGCGAAGAGAGATATCAGACATCTGGATTCCAAATGGGGCCAGTTTTGATGGAAGTTTTAACACCTTGTATATCCTAAATACGGAGTAGGAACGAACCACTGGGATGGATTATATTCCAGTGGCACATGGATCAGATGGTGTATAAATATCTTGATACAAATCAGGAACAAAAAACAGATCTCCGATTGAGACCAAGTGAGGGAGCATGTGATATTTCAACAATACCGCGATCGTCCATAAGGTGATCCATCCAATGATGGCCGTAGCATGATTGAAGTGTTCACAGAACGCATCAAGCAGCCATGAAAAAAAATTACGCAACTATCAATAGCAAAAAGAGGAAGGATTCTTAACAGAGCAGCAGAAGCAGAAGGTGGTTTCCTTGTTCCATTTATTATATTGTTTGTATTTTGAGCTTTTGTTTAACATTAATCAGTAATATTTTTGCTGAAAACAATAACAAGAGTGATTGTTGAAAACTTATACATCCAATAACAGCTGAAATATAGCCAATGATTGTTATTAAGTTAGCACTGAAATAGGTGAAAAAATCAAACATATAATGCTAGAGGCGGCAAAGAGGGGAATTGATATTTAATTAAATTATGTGTATTTCATTTATATATTTTTTCGTATATTAACTAAATTATTCACGAGGAATTTAAAACGAATACTATCGATAGAGACTGAAATTGATTAATATTTGAAAACAAATGTGTTGATTAAAATTTGAAAATTAATTGCCTTTGTGCAGAATATGTTAAGAAATAAGTTTCTACCCTCTGCTGAATTTGTGGTAAATTGCCATTTCAGTGCAGTAATTAGTTAAGCAAATCAACTGAAAGTGAAAGAAAAGTAAAAGGAAACGAGAAGAAGCGTGAAAAAACATGCTGCAAGATAAAACGCAAGGAAACTGATGCAGAAAAAAGCATCAATTCCGGAAGCACCATATTTCAAATTACTTAGAGAAAAAAAATGAATTTGAATTTTAAAAGCTCATTTGTCAACCAAAATTCCATGCCAATGTATCTTAATGATGAGGCCAATGATCAGATAAAGCCATTATCGGTACGTTTACACTCTTGTAGAGGATCAAATTAAAGTCAGTCCAAATCTGAAATACTTTCTTTTTTCAGTTTTAATATTCTATATTTGGTTAAAAGAATACGGTAATTATTTTTATTATCCAATTAATTGAAGGCAATGCTGCCACATCTCATTTTATTTTTCTTTGCAATATTTATTGCTATAATTGAAAAGCAAATAGCAACTCCGAAGTATATTTAAAAGAATCAGAAAGTTTATATTATTAAATGCAGAAGGAAGAAAATCAATTTCCTTATTTTGGGAATATCACACTTTTATAGAGTCAAGTTTAATATTACAACATAATGCAATTTAAAGCTAATTTTCAACTATATATTCTAAAATTAAAAATATTCTCATTTAGGTAAAAATCCTATCTCCTAGTAAATCTTCTATTAAAATGATTTGATTAGTTTATAAAACAAAAACAGATAAATTTTACCATTTTTTTTTTGTCTGCAAAGAGAATTAAATTAGCAATGCAAATATATGTTTCTATTCAATTAAGGAAAATATGAACTATTTTTTTAATATTTTATCCTACATGCACAAGGTAAATATCAATTAAAAGAAACTAAGACATAACACTGAGCAGAAACAACGAAGATAAATATTTAAAACAATTTTCCTCGGAATCAAAATTAAAAATGTTTGGAAGATTCTTAGAAGTGTCAAAATGTCAAGGAACACTCGAGTAAGCATTTTGTTGGAGGGAAAAAAAAAGAAATAGATTTCATTTTTCTTTGAAATCATTAATTTAATCCTTACTTTTCTTTCACTTCACCACTTTTTAAAAAAATGGAAAAGAGTGCGCACTGTACTTTGAAAGTTTAATTTCTCCTAGACAGCCCAAATTGGGGGAAGTTTCCTTCCGGGAAACTAGAAAGAACGAGTGCAGTATTTTTTTGATTTTGTTTATGAAGTAGTTTTGCGGGCGAAATTGATTTTTTAATAGATTTAAATTATCTTTTAGTTCCAGAATAATTTGTAGAAGATATAAGACAGGCAGAATATTTGTAACAGCCAATTATCACATCCAGAAGGGTTCGTACAAGCAATTTTCAAGAAAAGAAAAAAAGTGTATTCAACAAACTAATAATTAGGTGAAGTAACGCATGATTAAAACCGCCATATTACAGTTGTAAATAATGGAAAGAAAGATGCAATAACATGGTGCAATTTTCCGTGGAAGTTTACTTGGAGTTTTAAAAGAAACTGTTTTATTTGCGAGCCAATAAATAATTTATTTATATTTATTTGCTTGATGAAGTCAGAAAAATTAATGCTTTATTTATTGTTTGTTTGATAGTTTGAATAGTTTGATTATTTGATTATTCATCTGAATTCTAATTTCTATTTTTCTAAGAAAATGTCTGTGACATGCTTCCATTAAATATGAAAAATGTATTGCAATTTTTCTACCTTATAATTTTTGCTTAGAAGCAAATAATTAATTTTTATAATAAGCAAAAAATAAAATATTTTAAATAAAATGGTATAAATCGGTAGCAATGAATTTTTTAACAAAAAAGATGTATGTTTTAAATAATATGATGATAACAACTAAATCAATTTTTTTAACTTCTTTCAATTTCCGATTTTCTCAACTTTTTTTACTTAAAAGTAATAAATTATTTTCATTATAATAAAATAAAGACTCGTTTTGTCTTTGGGGAATCTTTATTAAATTAGAAAACAAATTCTTATACTTTTACTAAGAATAAAAGATTCTACTGTCTAGAGTTAAGATTTAAATAAATGATACTAATAAAATAGTAACATACAAAAATTAATCACTTAATAAAATAGTATGAATTAATTTCCAATAATGTTTACAGGTAAAAGATAAAACAGTGATATTATTTTAAAAATAAATTAAATCCTACTTTACTCAAAGGTGCGGAAGAAATTGTATAGCAGCTGTATGCTGAAATAGATGTTTTTGAAAATAAAAATAGTAAGCACGTTTTCCGCCACCATCATGAATGGCTGAAAAACATAAATAAGTATCAAATATCTCCAAATCTGCAATTTCTTTATTTCTTTATTATTTCGATTCCCTTACAGATTTAAAAACTCGTCCAATTGATAGCTAGAGTTAAACCTGTTTGTTATTTATCTCAATAATACATTCGTTTCCAGACATCATTTTGAAACTTGTCTGCTACGAATAAAAATTATTCCATTTGTTTGGAAATGCATTTAAAAAGAACTGTATAAAAACATTGATCCATGTTTCGATGTTTTGATGTGTAAACATATTTTGATATTTAGCTTTAGCTAATGATAGACAAAATATTTATTTCGCTATCATGATTAATGATATGATTATACGTAAAACCAGAAGAACAAACATAAATGCTAATGTAGTGTATATATGTATATATATATATATAGTAAATGATAAAATTTTTCGTTTCTATAATTACAAAAGATATTTCCATATTTCACAAAGGAAATATGCAACATTATATTTGAAATCAAAGCAAACGATCATAATTATTTTTGACTCAGAATATTCTGAAAAACGAAATGTATATTCCGCAAATACAAACGTATTCATAATGAAAATTAAATTATTTCAATTATAAAAACTGGTTTAAAACTTTGAAATCAATATGCTTTAAAGCGTAAAGAGATTTACATACTCTCAAATCAATTTTTAAATACTTCTTTCCAAAGAGGAAGCATATGTTTTTCTCAGAATAAATTTTGCTAATAAAGAAAATACACATATTGAAAAATTTATAATTGATGGTTATCATCTAATTAAAGTCATTTTGTATTTACTTTCTTTATTTAGCAGTTTTATTTGATATATATAATTAATAATAAACTTTTTTTGAAAAGCAAAAATAAATTCAACATGAAATGAACATCTGTTGTTTTGATATTTTAAATTGAAGGGAATTTTTGTTAAATAATTCTTTTTCTATATTTTCGTAGCTTTTTTCAATCAAGTATTTACCAATTATATCGAAAGTAGCATATATATATTTCGCAAAATTCAATTTTATTACTTTGAGAATAAGGTGGTGGTAGAGAAAATTATACTAATTACAACAGTGTGACATACAAATATAAAAATTATGCTGAAAATTATAAAATCTAGAATTAAAAGTCTCTTTAATAATAAATAGTTCACTTTTCCTGCATATACCTGCAGCATATTGCTATCCCATAGAAGAAATTAATACCAGAAAATGTTGACGTCTTCTAAGAGCAAATATTGCATTTAATTAAAAGTTGAGTAGATTATCTGCATCATCTAATGCTATAATGATTATTTGTTCAAATTATAGTAAATGAAGAAAAGATGATATTTCTTTTTTTTGTCTCAAGTTAAGAATCTTTTTGTTGGTTCAGCGAATAAAATACATTATTAACCTTTTTGTAAGTACCTCATTCAACAAGATGTCCTTCGGTTTGTCTATACTGACGGAAATTTCATTTATTAACTAAGAGGATTAATAAATCAAAATAATTTCCTCGATTGTTCATGCTTTATAAACTATTAATTCCGTGTTATAATTATGGAAATATTACTATGCTTCGATTCAGAAAATTGGAAAATATTTATTATTGAATATTGTAATTTAGATGAAAACATTAGAGCAGTTTTAATAAAAGGAAAATTTATAGAAATAAATGGAATTTTTAATACAATACGGTCTTTGATCATTTTATACAATTCATTAACAATTGTTCTTATTAGTAATGCTGTTTTTAATTAAGCAAATATTCTTTTCTTTATCTTTTTCATACGAAAAATATTACTTACATATAAATAATAGTTAGCATACGTTTTTTCTTTTTTTTTTTACTATAACCTGATATCGATTTTATAGCTATAGCTACAATTCTTCTAAAGTTGAAAAAGCGTCCACTGCAGATTATTTTTTTAAATTTTTTTTCTTGTCTTTTGAAGACTTTTCTTTGCAAATGATAGCTGAATAATTATATTGAAATTACCAGCAAACCACTCTGACCAATTTAAATTTAATTGCTGAAAGCTTTTAAGAGAAATTTGGTAATTTGTTACTTGCTGATAAAAATATAGAATCAAATATGAACATTATTAAAAAATGAAAAGCCAATTTTAAGGAAACGGAACTCGCATGTAACTTTGCTTTCAAGCCAGCTACTTAGTGCTAATGATGCTGAATAATATTAAAAAGAATAATACACTGATAATAACTAAGACAATAGAGCAATATTTAATTAATAATCCTAATACAAATATCATAATACAAATAATTTACTTTATAATAATATTAAAAATGTCCGCTTCATCGGGAACGGTTTCAAGTTAAATTGCTAAAATTTACTAAGCTAACACGGATAGCTTATTACATAATATTTTAATGATACACAAGTTTTGTCTTTATTCAGTTGTAAGCTAAGTAAATTCTATAAATCCAATATAAATTCAGTTTTGGTTAGCTTGAAATTCTTCAACAACTCTTAAAAAATGGATGGAAAAAGGGTTTTTCCTTTCGGAACAATGAATACTCTTAAGTAAATATTTTCCACAAAAATGTGCTGAAAAAAAAAAAGAAAAGGAAACTTTTTTAATACAAAATTCTCATTTCGCTGCATTGAAAGACCAGAGAAAAGTTTCTCGGCTTTAGTTTTTGCTACTTTGTATAAAAACATGAAACTGGAGATATAAAAGTTTCTTTTTTGGAAGAAATGCTATCACGCATATTAAGAAAAAATATGTGATATTATGATAAAACTGGAATACAAATAGCTTTTATTTTCTTTATAACCTGGGAGATTTAGTGTTTCGTTAAATAAGTTTATATAGAAGGATTGAACATCTTTTCGTTTTTTCATTAAAGCATTTTTCATTCAAAATAACTAACAAAAAATAATTCCTTTAAGGAAATTTTAGGATTTTATCAAAAATAAAAATAAAATAAAATGCAAGAATGTGTTTAAAACATTTACCTTGTTTTATAAACAATGGATGAAATATGCACAAAGTAAGAAAATCAAATATATAATATATAACAATGAAAGAAAGACCAAGAAATGTTTTTAATGCATTTCAAAACACTATTTAGTTTTATAACAAAAGAATTTTTTTACATTTCTAATGAAATACTATAAGTATACATACAGAAAGAAATACTTAGCAATGACATTTTTTACTATCTAAATAATTATATAAATTATTCAGAAATTGAATAAAGCAAGGATTATATATGTAAAATGTGAATAAATGCTTTTAGATGTATATTTACAGAAAATTAAAAATGTTACAAGAATAAAACTTTAATGACTGTTTTTGATTTTTCTATTTTTTTAAATACTCAAGGGAATGATAAAAAATAAAATGTGTGAATCAAAGATAATTGAAGAAAAATTAGAAATCCTGAATTATTTTCGTT
Source organism: Argiope trifasciata (assembly GCA_026543055.1). Taxonomy (NCBI): domain Eukaryota; kingdom Metazoa; phylum Arthropoda; class Arachnida; order Araneae; family Araneidae; genus Argiope; species Argiope trifasciata. The sequence goes on along the minus strand of JAPMOQ010052942.1, from coordinate 661,813 downwards.
CTTGGATAGGATTAACTTTTACTTTTGATTAGTCAGAGTAAGTTTGAGTTCCTTAGAATATAAATTTTGAGTAGCCAGGAAGGAAAACTTACTAAAGAAATTGAATGACATTTCATTGTTTTAGAAATGCATATTTTATAGCGCTAGAAAACCATGATGTACAAAATTTCGTTTTATCGAACAGTTATTCAAAAGATCTAACTGACAATTATACACGATTAATTAGTTGTGACATTTTACGCTTCGGAATATAAACAGAATAAATTATTCATAGTTTACCATCAAATATCTTTTAATAATTTCATAAGTATAGAAAACAATTGAAGAACCATAAAATAACCATAACTGAATCTATAACAGCTTGAATCCTTTTTATGATTCAAATAGTAGGATTGAATCAGAATAGGGGATGAAATTACTAAAAATTCCTTAAAGAATCACGAAGATCTTTCATTTAACAAAAGGAAAAGAATAATTATATTTTCTAGGGCAAGAGTAAATTAGTACCAGTAACAGATCTAATATATTTAACTATTAAACTGACACAAACACATAAAAAAATCAAACACACGCACTCATACACACACACAAAAAAAAATCTTTACTTCTCTGAAACTTGCTTGCACTGGAATCATACATTACTTCCTGAATATTTATTCTTAAAATCAGACAATTACTCGGTGAAAGAGAGACTTACGGTATGTGAAAGATAGGATTTCCATGGGATTTCACCTCATTTTTACATTCTAATTAGAATCACTATTTTCTTTCCATTTGAACTCAATTATTTCTGGTTTTAGGGTTTTTTCTAATATTTTTGAGATAAATATATAATTATTCCTATTTCCCACGTTTTGAAATTAGAAATAATGGCTAGACTTATGTTTTAAGTTTCAACACAATATGAAATTTATTTTAATTTTCAATACTTAAATAAATCACTTTAATTAAAATAAATTTTTTAGAAGAATTATTGAACGGAAACATCATAGATTTCCAAAAAATTTGCTTTTGATATTTAATTTAGAAGCTATTCAAGTGTATGGTTCAGTTATCATTTTTTCAGCAAATTATGCTGCTAGGCAAATTTAGCTTTCAATCTTCATCTTTCAGTAGAAATATGAAAATGAAGAAGTTAATTCATATATTTATTAATGTTAAAGAATTAGATAAATGCTTTTCTTAATAAAGTGCTCAGTTAAATTTGTTTTGCATTTATTTTCTTTTTAGCATTTTCATAATTTTAAAATACAGATTTTTATCCCAATTGCAGTTGAAAGTCATAATGTATGAAATGTTGTATTGAATTAACTAACAGAATATTTTGTATCAAATATAGTGAAAAAAGTACTTTAATCCTTGTTTTATATTGTTTTAATCCCTTTTTAAGTGAATATAGAATACTTTTTATCTGCATATATATGTTCTTTGTTCTGTTTATTTCTCCTAATTATGATATATGTCATTTTAGTCGAATTCTAAAAAAAGTATTTGGTTCACTTTATTACCATTGTTAGGATTAGATTTTTTTCAAAAATCTCAGAATTAAATTTGATCAAAGACACTGAAAATGCGTTTAATATATCATGCATTCATATAAGTTACTGATTTAAATGGACAACATATAGAGTATATTATAATAATGCAGAATATGATTCAATGGTAATTGTAGTATGCATGTATTTTAACAAGATTCATATCTTTCATACAAAGGAATCTCAACCATCAAGTTATCTATAATGTTATTAATGGGTGATGCAACACCTAATTATTATGACTACCGAAACAATCAATATAATATACTACAGCAATTAAAGATATTTGTGAATTTTCTAATGTTATAAGACAGAATACAATTTCGCACATTTTTATACCTCTTCACATGGACATTTAATTAAAACAAATAAGTTCAAGCGCGTAAACAATTTTTATAAACGTTGCTTTCTACAAGAACTTATTTACCCCATCAATTTTAAGCTTTATTGTCTTTCAGTAGATACTGATAAATTTATGTTTAGGTCATATAGCCACTCAATATATTGCCAGTTAAACGGAAAATCACATTTTTTTTTTAAATAGGTATACTCTACTTACTTTAAATTCAAAATAATTTACATTCTTTGTGTGAATTTAATAAAGTGGAAATGTTAAAATGATTCAATCCACAATTCCACAGTAAAAGTATGAGGAAACATTTTCTGATTTTCTCTATTTATAGTTCCTTATTATTAAACATTTAATATTCAAATAGTGAAACGTTACAGAAAATAAATTTGGGGATGGGATGCACTTACTAAGTATAAAATGAATGAAATATTTACTTGCTTACATGAATTTATTTGAACTAATTAACTTTTTAGTAAAATATTAGAAATTTATTTTTCTGAAATCTGCATGTGAAGACTTACTTTAATTGCTCACGCAAACCATATGGTCGTTTAGATCTTAAGTAAGAGTAAATAAAAATATCTATTGCATCTATCAAATAAAGTGTTAATAATTTAAATTTCTGTGATGTGGTTCTGTTAATGAAATTCGGATTCATTTATAACCCCATTTCACTAATTAAAAATTCATCTAATATAGTTATACCTGATTTGTTAATAATTAATTAATTAACAATTTAAGATATTTCAATTTTGAAAGCAAAAAATTAGTTTGGATTTAACTAAAATTACACTGGTGACTTGCGTTATCTTCCTTTTCAGTGTTAAATACGAACATATTACTTCTTCAAAGTGAGAATAAATCAATAATGAATATTTAATATATTTCACAAGAACATTTAATTTAGTTCATTTCTTTGTGAATATTTTTTAGTTCTTTTTTTTTAAATTATTAATGTATAGAACATCAATTAGTAGATTTAAATTATCTTTTCGTAAAATTTTAAAACTAATTAATAGAATTATGGTTGTTTTTCCCTTTAAAGATAAATTTTAGATATTACAACCTGTCTATTATTTTACCTATTATCTGTCCAATAAAATCTTAAAAAACAATTTATTTCAAAATAGTAGCATACTTTTGATTTGATAGAAGACTGGATTGGAAATTATTTCAGTCTTCTATCAAATCTTCAGATTTTATTAGGACAATAGAGTTATTTAAGAGTTCGTATCAGAGCACCTCGATGGTGTTTTGAAAATAAAATCCTATTTTAACTCTTAATTAATTAAATCTTGTTTTATTTCTTAATCAACGTTAAAATTTGTTTTAATTCTTACTTAACTTGATTCTCAAAGGGTTTTGTAAATAAAAATATCTCATCTCAGATGGGTGAAATAAAGATATAATGAGTATTGGCATTTGAAATAATCTGCTGTAGATGTTCTAGATATCAATATAATATTCTCTAGTTGTTCTAGATATCAATATAATCTTCTCTAGATATAAAATACTGAGTTTATGTGTGATGAAAAGGGATTTAAAACCGTTGCAGTTTTAAATTTTATTAATTAATAGAGTTTGTAATTTTAACTTCTTGGAAAATGTTTTTTTTAATTTTATCAAATCATTTAAATATTTCATAACATTTCAAAAGTATGGAAATCTAATAACATTTTACCCTTTACAAGGTAAAGATTATTTAAATCTATGAGATTGAATTTTGAAATGATTTGCAACTATTTGAAATGATTTCTAACTATAAAACATGTATCTCTCTTATTTTCTGAGAGATCTAGTAAAATTTGAGCTTTAAACTGAAGCAGAATTGATTATGTCTTAGTTCAAACTATTTTTTTTCCAAGCGATCAAGCTGTTTAAAGAATATCATTACAGAAAAAGAGAACGATTTAGTATTGAAGTTCTATATGTAATCTATGTAAAAATGTAGTCTATAGTATAAAGAAAATCCACATATCCACATATCATATATGTAGTCAAAATATTTTTTTAATAATTTATAGAATGTTCTGAAGGATTGTTCTTAAATTTTTTCTTTAATTTATTATAAAATGCTGTTTCTTCTAAAAGAATTAGTTTATGTCTTTATTCTATTCAACGCTTGTTTATTATTGTATAACATTTTTCTTCAATTTACTATCAGTTTAGCTTCCTATTTAATTTTCAAAAGGGTTTAAATGGTGTAAAAACCAATTCGATGAAATAGGTTTGAATCTCCGTATTTTATCTATGTTCAATATTATTTTATAAAAATATCTCTAATTCATCAGTAAAAAATATGAATTTTAAATTTTATTAGTCCATCACTTATTTAAATTTTATTAGTCCATTTTCAGAAAATATTCTTCAATTCAAAAGAAAAGAATAAAGGTTTTAAATAAAGGTGTGGAAGTTTTGATACTAAAATGATTGAATCAATTTTAAGAATTATCTTTTATTTAAAATTAAAAAATATATATTTTTAGTCTTTATTTGCTTAAGATCTTTATAAGTTTCATAGCAACACAATAAGTTTTGCTTTTCTTATACTGTAATTATTTTAATTAAAGATCCATAAGGTCATTAAGGTATAACGTACTATTATTAATATAAGTTGAAAGAAATAATGCCCAAAAATTAAAAAAAATAAGGATACTTAAAAAACAAACCACTTTTAGGCAATTTAACTAAAAACATTTTAGTTTTTTGATATAAAACTAAAACGCATTACAAAGTAAGTTCTAAACATTAGGTACAAAATTTAATGTCAGATTGGTAAAAGAAAATAATTTGAAAAAAAATTAATCTGATAACATTGAAGAAATATTAATATGGCTAATATGACAATTTGGTAAATACTCTATTGGTCTTGAATTAACCAGAATAAAATATCAGCTGCAAATATTGAAAATTAGATGTAAGATTACTTAATAATAATTGTAGATTTCTTTCACAATTACACATTTTGAAAATTCCAACTAATTCAATGAATGATAAATACCTTTAATGGTATACTGATATGCATTCATTTGGATATGGAAATATGGAATAGTGAACGAAACAAGTTTTATTCTTTTAAAGAGTAGAAGAAATTTGAAAATTTCAATATTCAAATCCATGAGATAACATTTTATTACTTAAAAAATGATTTCATTCAAAGACATATTTGAGCTGATTAAAACTATTTTTTAAAAGACCAATTGTTTAATTTAATATTTCTATATACATTCAATATACATTGAAATCAAGAATTTTATTTTAAAAAAATTGCATCAATGTAATAAAACTCATCTCTTAAACAGTTTTTCATAAAATAAATATTTGCCATGTATGAAATGCTAGTTGTTTTAATTTCGTATTTTAATTGTTGGTTTTCCTGTTGTTTTAATTTCTAACAATTCAAAAATTAATATTACGTGCAGAGTTTTAAAATAGGAAATAATAGAAACAAATCCTCTTTCTAATGCTTTATCTCGGGTTAGTTTTCCATTAGAAAATATTGTAACAACTTTAACTAAACCAAAATCTTGGGCAACTTTCGGAATTATAGCTTGTAGCAAATACGAAGTAATAAAAAGTCTTCTGAATGCCACAACAAGATCATTACTGAAAACAAGGAATAAAAAAAATGACGATCTTTTCTAAACAAGGAGAAAAATCGAAACTAGCAGCTGGCATCAAAAGATTGGTAACTAGACCCCTGAAAAGAAAAAAAAATTATGGAAAAATAAAAACTTTGCTCCTTTACGAGAATTCCTTCAAGTACAATATTTTAATTACCTAAGCACATGACTCTAAAAATTAGAAATATATTCACAGAAAACAGGTCTAGATATATGTAAAGCCATGTAAAGGCTCATTTATTTGATGGTTTTGAAAAAGTTTCTAATTGTTCCATTGAGAAATGTGTGATAATTACTAGTCTCAATAGAGAATAGCAGTCTCACATTTTTCATAGTTGCATTTGATGTTAGTTTTCAGCCTTTCATTAAGATTTTTTGCTTGGATATTTAATTATATTTAACCAAAAGAATATTTTTGGATAATATTTCGCTCCATATCTAAGAAACGTAACTTAAAGCTTAATGCCATAATTTGATGTAATATACTTTAAAATCAAACAAAATTTTATAAAATTGACAAAAAGAATTAAAAAAATTACTGACATGATATAAAAATTTACTTAAAGTGGAGAGTGCTAAAATTGTTTATACAGGGTGTCCCAGATTAAAGTTACCCTATTCAGAGCTACATGCCGCCGTAACTGTTCATTTGAAAATTCTGAAATTTCGGGTACGCCTTAATAAAAGAATGTGAAAGATTAAATGTTGCTAAACATAAAATTTAGTTCCAAATGTCGCCACTAGAGGGAATATTCATTTAAAGTGGGTCTGTCATACGCGACAGATACAAATCCGTCACTAATAACCCAATGCACAGCTCAAGCGCGACATTAATTCAAACAACCAACTAACCAAATGTTTAAAACTACAGCATATTCAAATGTTGAGACGTGACTTAACAGCTAGCAAGTATAAAAGAGAATGCATTCTTTGAAAACTTCATGTGGATGTGTTCGCGACTCAAAATGACTTTAAGTTTGCAATCTCGCGTTTTATTAGTCAAACTCTTTTATTAACCTTCCAGTGGGGGCGCGTATGGGAGTTTAGTTTAGTTTTAGTTTTATTAAAGTCCCGTTTAAAGCAATACGAGGGCTGTTTTGAGATGGACCTCGTAATTTTTAATCAAGATCAAATGACGAGGACGACACCTGAATTGGCACCCCCCTCTCCGCACCACACCACACCAACGGGAGGACGTTTGGCCTGACAGATTTAGCGTGCAAGAGACCCCCTCACACGACAGTTCTTCGGTGGAATCGAGTCTCGAACCTGAAACCCTCCAGTTCCGAAGCCAAGACCTTACCACCAGGCCACCGCGGCCCCACGCGTATGTGAGAGATACACTAGAGATGAATTTCGGTTTATAATTTTAGACCTGGTGGCACTGGGCACGCCTGTCCTCGGCTATTTGCCACCCTACCTTTGACCTATTTTAAGTTGTCGTAGTAAGTGTGAGCCGGTAATATTTCAGATATTTGTATTTTAGAGTTGCGCGCTACCGTTCATGTAAGTTTTTGCTGCATTTAATTTTGTACGATTTTACAAATAAATCTGTGTTTTTTCTGACTGGCGACAGTTGGCGAATGCACTTACGAAAGAAAATGTTGAAAAAAAGCATCCACGTCTCTACAAAGGGAGCTAAAATTAAAGGTGCTAAAGAGAAAGGCCGAACTAGGTATTAAGGAAGTAGGAGATGCGATGTCAGGGGAAAGAAGGTGCAAATTCTGCCGAAAAGAAAAGTGGACTAGAATCACAAGTTGCGAGATTTGCCATAAATTTATATATTTGGAACACACTAAACACATTTGCTCAATTGCAACGTTGCAATGAAATAACATTGAAACTATATTCTCCCTTTTCATATCTAACTGTCAATTACAATTTAATTTTATACATACATTCTGTATTTTTTTTCATTTCTATATCTTATATGCAAACTGTTCTATCAAAAGATCGCAATTTCTTTTGTATTATTATTTTAAAATCAACTCAGTTAACCTGTGTGCTTTTTATATTGTTATTGCAATCTATGTTTATATTGTTTCTACTTCTTTTTAAATAAAAAATGTTTAAAGTAATTGTAGTTATTAATATTAAGCTATTTACAACATATTTTTAGTAGTTACTCTTTTAAAATTTAAAATTTACTATAGCGTATTCGAGTAATAAGCGCGACCTTTCATGTTGGTATGACGGCCACTCCCGCTGTATTGTTAAAAACACGATTCGGCACCAGCAGCCGTAAAGAAATTTTGGACTTTGAAGGATCTTCGAGCAGGTACAATGATGTCTCAAGGATTATAGAAAATTATTATGAAATTTGAAGAAATAGGAACGTTGGGTGCTCTTCCTGGAAGAGGAAAAAAATCAATTCCTTCAGAAGTCACTGAAGAGCTCGCACTTCAAGTGGAAGAGGACAAAATACCAACTTCATGGCTAGCAGTAGTGTTCGTCGTGTCGCAACAGTGTTGGATAGGCCAAAATTCATAGTGGATACGATTATCCATACAGAATCCCACTTGTTAATCAACTGCATCCACAAGATTTTGACGCACGATTAACGCCCTCACTGCAGTTTCTTCCTCGGTGTAAGGTCGATTCTAAATGACCTTGGGACATTTTGTGGTCCGATAAAGCTCATTTCCATTTAGACGGCTCGATGAATACGCATAACTGCCGAATTCGGGCTACAGAATATCCCCTTTCTACCCTAGGTGTTTCCGTTACATTCACCGAATGTAACGGTGTGGTGTGAATTTAATTCTGGAGCCGTACTTCTTCGAGAAACAAACTCCATCAGTTACAATGGCATGCACTATCACGAAAGAGCGATACACATCGATGTTGGAGAATGCAGTTTTTCCGGCTCTGCAACCACGCCAATGCTTTGACCGAACGTTTTTATGCAGGATGGTGCGACTCCACAAAGTGCAAATCGTGAAAATAATATTCTGAAAATGCATTTTACAGAGGAAAGTGTAATAAACTTCCACTTCAATAGTGCTTCACCTTCCCAGATCTTAATCTATGCGATTTTTGGCTCTGGGGTTATTTTAAAGATCTGGTTGACGGTGACAACCCGAGAACGTTGCTTGATCTTAAAGCCAGTATTTGCTGCCAAGTGTTCCATCTTTCAACGTAGATACTACGCTCTACATTTGCACTTGCCATTTTCAGATTTCAGACAGTAACTGATAGTGGTGGCCATCATATCGAACATAACTTGGATTAAAGATAATATGCAATTCTTATAATTAAATAGTTGATAATATGCCCTCCAGTGATGACATTTGGGACTAATTTTTTTTTAGCAAAATGTTTTTCCCATCCCTTTATTGAGGCGTACCCAAACTTTCAAAATTTTCGAATGAATAGTTACGATAGTATATAGCTCTGAATAGGGTAACTTTAATTTGGGACACACTGTATTATTCTCAGATGTAATTATTACACGCACAAAAACATTGCGGCAATAATTTCTTTTAAACACTGCAAAAAAAATGAAGGACGAATATTGAAATTGCAATGGTGGAAGGTTTTTCTAGTACTCATTTATAGCTGTGTATGTTTTTATGTCATATAATTTTTTATAAAAGTGAAAGATTTAAATTAATTATTTATTAAGTTCCTCTCATTCAAATAGAAATATACAAATTTGGAGACTCGAAAAATTTAGAATAATATATGCAACCATCAAGGTATTTTTAAAATTATTTTTTAAAAGCTATAGATAATTTTTATAATAGATTTAGTTAGGCAGTTTAGACAACATTTTCAAGTTTTGGGGAGTTATGAAATGTGTTGATGGAATATTTATGGTTTTCAAATTAAAAATATGAACAATCTTAACATACATACCAGCAGGCATATGAAATGTCTTAATATACATGTGAACAGGCATATGGAAAATCCTAATTCTCCTCCATAAATCGCAGTTAATCGATTAATTTTCGATAAGGTTGTTGGCTATCTTGAAGAAAGTCTAACATTATATATTAACACTTTCAGAGTAATCTGAAGAAGTATATTTCTTTAAGATTAATTTTTAATACATCATAAATATTGTGTTTACTAGTTTCAGGATCAACAATATACCGACTATCAAAACCATCGGTCTCTTATTATGCGCTTAAAAAGAAGATAATAAATTAGACTCACTATATCTTTTTTAACTTTACAAACAAATTAATTTCAGAAAATCTTTTGTAATTAAAATGAAATTTAAAAGTACGTAACATTTTGTTTTGGAGAATTTTATCTTTTGTACCTTAGGTGTTGAAGTACTCTATGGCAGCATAATAAAGCATACTACTTGTCAATATGAAATAAATCTTAATTTATTATCCTCAATGCATCTTATTCATGTTTATAAGATTGCTAATTTTTGTTCATAGATTAAATAATTTCTATCTTAAAGATAAAGTTTTACTTAGAAAAAAAATGTTTATAGACTTTAACATGCAATGTAAAAATAATAAATCATAACAATGTAAGATTTTTTTGAAATGAAAAAAAAATCACAACGAATGAGTTCTTTAAAATGAGAAAAAATTAAATCCATAAATGCTACCACTTCAAAATAAATTAAAACTTTGTATTAACTTCTTCAGCAACACATTTTTGGTAAAATCTTTGAAACATCTGTAATTTTCTAACAGAAAATTAAATTATTCTTACAATCCTTAATGTATGGTCATTAAAATGTATTCACTATTAAGCTTAACCTATCATCACACTCACACTGCTCACACTCACATTTAAGCAAATTTCAAGGGCTTAATCTGAAATGTTTTTAGTTTGCCGTAATGCAATAATCTGTATTACATACTACAAAAACCTCTAAATATCTTCAATTCGATTATATGACTATTGATTGAAAATAAAAATATAGTAAGAAATCGATTCAAGAGATTCGGCAATTTTCTGTCTTTCTAATTTGAAACTGTGATTAAAAAATTTTTCAGCGAACATTTTCACTTGAATTTAACTAAAACTGTATGTAATTGAACAATTGATAAATTTATTGGCTTGTTTTTCGATGCCTTAAATGCCTAAAATCTATATTTTAACTTAATGCAAATTCAGACATAAAAATGAATAAAAACTCTGATTAATTTATCTGAAGTTCCGAATCATGTATTTTAGCTAGACAACAAACAGAGTTTCATTAATACATTTTTGGCGCATATTACAGTTCTCTAAAAATAAAAATATTTGCAATTTTATTTTTTTTAAAAATTATATGCCTCACTTAATTTTCAACAACACTTATCGTTTTAATGAAATTAAATAGTTATCGATGTTTCATTATAAATTAAATCACTGGATTTTTTGTTAATATAGAAAATTAAGGAATAAAGATTTTATTTATTATCTGCAAAATTTGAATTCAAAAAGATGAATGGATATTTCTCTACCTTTTCCGTAAATATCCATATATAATGGTTGATTATTTAAGTAACTATGATATGAAAGTCTTTAAGATATTGAATCCATATACTGGAACTTTCGAGAACAAAATAAGCAATCAGGATTCTACAGCATTAAAATAACATTTAGAATTAATTAATATTTTAACAAGTTAAAATTTATCACAATTTGACTTTTAAAATATTTAATCCCGAAATTCCTAAAAATGAAATTCTGCATTAGATTATATATTTTAATTCCAATAAAATAAACTCTTATCTCCAAACAATCATCCAATTTTCAAAGACGTCAAAAAGACACGCATGTGATCACATTCTAGATTAATTTCATCGAAAAAATCCTCGTAAGCTTTATAATTTTAAATATTTTGCAAAAAAAGAAGGTTAAAGAAACGAGTATAAAAACCAAAATTTTCCAGTTAAATTATATATATATATATATTTACGAAAATTGACGGTAGTTTTTCTTTCCAAAAAAGAGTTTAAAGCAAAATCCTTCAAGTTTAAGATTTTTCAAATGATTTGCTGAATGTTTTGAGGCTATATTAAGGAATGTGTTATCTGGCTCATGAACTAAAATGAGAGATGTATTTCTACACACGTCCTTTAGCATTTGACGTTCTATTTAAAGTAATGAATTTTCATATCTTTTTTATCGCGAAGCACTTAGACAGTTATGCAATATTTGTAAAAGAATATGTTATCTAGTTTCTAATTCAGGAACTAGAAATCATTACACACAATTAGAACAAAAATATGTATTAGATTCAAATTTAAGAAGTTTTTCATAAAAAAAATTCTTTCATATTCTATATTTGAGAAAATAGCCTGTAAAGGTCTTCAACCGTATAAAGAAGAAAAACTTAAAGCCAACAGCATGTAAATACAAATAGAAAAAATCAGTGTAATTTACCAAAAAATAAACAGATTCCAAATGAACTTGTTAAAATACTAAGAATATTAAATTTAAAAAGTCAAAATTCATAAAGTAATTGACCTTTTAGCGAAGTCACCAACCTTAATTATTGTAAATTTTAAACTGATTTATACATATATATACAAAATGAGCTGAAATTTTCAAACCCATCTTGACCTGTTTGTAAGAAATTAAAAGATCTTAATAAATAAAACGATAAATAATCATACGATAAATCAAAAACTAAACATTATCCTAAAGAAAAGAAATAGCATTGACATATTAAGAATTTCTTTATATCAAACATTTAACAAAAAGTTATAAAGAATGAAATATAATTCCCATCCTAAACTCATTTCCTTTTCTTACCGTACAAAATTTCCCATATTTTCTAATTTTCCCAACATCACAGCATTATTGAAACAACAACATTACAATTATTCAAAATATTAATTTCTCAAGATCTACCCTTAGGTGACAGAAATTGTTGAATGATACTCTAATGAGGCCAAAACTGAGATCTTCTATGACCTTTCGTAATTACGAAGTGCATTGAGAGTTAGTGTTGTCCACCGAAAATAGTCTTGGTATCGTCAGTTATTCTGTCAGTCAAATGGAGGGTAAGATGGAAATGTTATTAGCGAAGGCGGAATAATGCATTGGATATTATTATAAGTAGAATAGATACTGAGCACTTCTCTTTTCTGTCTATCATTAAAAGAAAATGCATGAATTATGAAGTATCGTTTTGCTATTATCTATAGATAATTTTTGACTTTCGATTTAATTGCAACATCATATAATTTTAAGGAAAGAGTATTTACATTATGGTGAGTTTAAACTTTGTAATGTCCCTATTTTTGCTTTCCGAAAATTTCAGGCGAAATAATATTTTTTAAGGGCATTAATTTGATATTGAAGATTTGATTGGAATGGTTATTAGCATTAAGTTTTTAAAACTTATTCAGTGATAAAAAAGAAATAATGCTTTAATGTCATGTGTTACACCAATAATATATCATACTCGATCTGTTTAAAAATGAAGCTCAAAATATTTATTTCTTTTGATCATGCAATTGTTTAATGAAACATGGAGTCATATGATAACTTTTAGTAAATGAGCGAAAGTAAATTTTGACAAAAGCTTTGAATATTCGTTTCACATTAGTTCCTATTTTCTTTGCTTTGAGTAAAATATTTACTATGCAACTGAACGTAAATATGAATTAAATAGTTTTCGGAAATATAAATAAATTTAATATGCTTTATTTTCTATAAATCACAGATGAAAAGTTAAAAAAATATCATAGACAAAGCGTTTATTATGTATATTCATGGCCATTTAAAAAATATTTAAAAAAATGACTATTTAAAAAAATATTTGTTGTGTAATTTGTCCAAGTATCTTTAATTTATTACATATCAGTTGATACTACAATCAGTTAATATAGTACAATAATTTTATAATTCAAAAATTATTGTACAAATTAATTTTATTTTATTATTTAAAAAAATTATGAATTTTTTTAAATTTACAGATTAATTATCAGTAATTCCATTCGTTTAAGAGAAAAAAATATTCATGTGTGATTTTCTTTGTTATTTTTTATACCATTTAAAAAATAATATAATCATAAATATAAAATTTTGTCATATCAGAAAATCAATGTATTTTTATAATACATGATTCAATTTAAATTATCATTGGAGTTATTAACACAACTTATTTCTTTTTTCATAAATATAATAACTGAAAACGCATGGAACTTGACTATGCAATTTGTTATCAATGTTTGTTCAGTTTAGGGATGCGTAGTTCACTCATTAGATGTAGGACGCAACCCTATAAAAAGCAAACCTATTTAATATTGAAAAACTCGAAGAGCAAACAATAACAAATATTCATTATGTAAGGTATCATTAATATTACAGATTTGTAGAAGGATTTTTTATATATAAACATGTTTGAAAAATTTATGACATTTTAATGTGAATGTTTTTCTACGTTTTTTTTTATTTTTTTTATTTTAAGAATAGTAAAAGTAAGCGTTTTTAATTTAAAAAATAATGCCTTTAAAAATTGGGAAAAATAAATGTAACGCATTGGTTTTACTTCAATAACTTAATTTTTCATAAATAAAAAAAATACTTTTTGGTGTTATTGTTAATTTATTTATAAGTATTTAAAAAATTTAATATTTTATGAAATAAGTGTACTGAATTATTTAAATTTTGTGTTGTATAAACATTGACAAAAACAATATCAATTTTGAGTTAATATTTCTATTATTTGTAAAGTATTATTATTTCAATTATAATAAAGAAAGTAATTTATGGATAGTTAATGGATTTTTATGAATAGGGAAGAAATAATCTGCTCTATGAATTTTACTTCTGCTCTATGAATTTACTATGAATTAATACTTTTCGAATTATACCTATAACTAATAAAATACATATTTGAAAATTATTCTTAGTAATTTTGTATTAGAATTCTAAAAATTAAAAAATACTTTTCTGAAAGCGTATTCTTTAAATATCCAACATTAGTTTATGATGCTTAACTAAAACAGACATTATACCCTTTTCCAAGTTAATAATTTTATTCATAAATTTATGAAATTTTATTAAGAAATGCAAAAATATTTAAGAGATAATTATCGTTATCATTACATTTAATATTTTGCTAGATTTTCATTTAAACTCAAGAATTCGGTTTATATTACAATTTTAAAAAAACTATTACATATTATACTTTTAATAGTATATTTCTGTTATAATTTTGACGATAGCTAAAAATGTATGCTGTGCATACATTTAAATCAAATCATATTCCACAGCAGATTTAGCTCTAAATTAATCTTTTGCAGATACTATTTGAAAAACCTAAAATACAACAGACAGTAGGAATATTAATATATGGGGAAAGATTTTCAAAATCCAGTGATAAATTCATTTACAATAAATTATCTTCCAGGTAGTATTGCACTAATTTTTTGACGTTTCTTTTTCAATTGCAGATAATATATATTTCAATATCCAATTATAGAAAAATTAAAATAATAACTTCTGTCATATCGATTCCAGTCTTATTCGAATTTATCATTCATTGCATGGTCCCCTGGGGTCACATCGAAATGAGGATCAGATGCTTTCAGTGTGGTTATTGGATCTTGCCAACCTTGTGGGTATAATAACAGGTGGGGACACTGACCCTCCAATCGCTGACGGAACGAACTCCCTACGGGAGAGTTGTACCGTTTCCGGTGATGGCTATTAGGACTCAACCATAGTTCCCTCCAGTGCAATAATATATATATATATATATATTCAAATTTTATTATCGTGTAATTTGAAGACTTTTCTTTAAAAGTTTTGTTTTTCATTCCTCAAACAAAAACACTTTAATTTAAGTTAAAGCTATAGTTTTTGATTTCAATATTATTTTTAGCATTTTTAAAGATCAAGGCTTTTTTAAAGTCATTTCATTTTTTAAAGATATTTGTTTTTATTTGCTAAAGTTTATTCGTAATTTTTTCATGAGATTCTGAATATTATATTATTTCATTTAGCCTTAAATTTCTCATACATAACCCAAATTTCAAATAAAATAAATTGAATTTGAGTCCAAACAGAGGAAAAGAACTGTTTAATTTTTTCCCCTTCAAATCCAAATAAAAAATGCCCAGAAGATCTTAAGAAAGGCCAATATGTCAAGGAGCACTCCAGTTAGCATTTTGTTCTAAGAGAAAATAAATGAATTTCACCTTACTTGGAAAACATTAATTTAATCCTTTCCTTTCTTCCAATTTATGAGCTTAAAAAATTAAAAAGATCGGACATTTGAGTTAAAAAATTAAACTTTTTCTAGACAGGCCAGTTTGGCCCAAGTTCCCATTTTGAAAACTGAGAGAAAAGAACTCTTTTTTTTTTGTTTTGTGTGTGTGTGTGTGTGTTTAAATTTTTTTGCTGTCTGTTAATTTATTTTGTTGTCCATATTCAATTTTTAAGAGATTAAATTTATCTTTTAGTTTCTAAATAAGTTGTCATTAGGATAAAGAAAGGAAAAATATTAATAACCGTATATTATTATATTCAGAAAAATTCATTAAATAATGTTCAAACTTATAATTAGTTTCAAGTAAAACATGAATAAAGTCCTCCACAAATAAACTTTTGGTAGATAACTTTGTGTTAATAAATATAGAAATTGCAATAACATCTTTTGAAGAGAAATATGTAATAGCATAATGTTAATTCACATAAAGCCTTGATTTTTAGAAAGATAAGTTTTATTTATAAATGACTAACCATTTCTTTATTTGTATGAGAACTTCTGTAAAATTTAAAGCATGTTTCCCTTTAGAAAATGTATATAGTATATTAATAATTTGCTTAAGGCTGCAAAAGTTTGAAGATTTTAAGGAAATTCTTTCAAACTGAAATACCTTCATTCATTATATATAAATTGTTTGCATTTTGTCATTAAGTAAATAGCGATAAAACTTCATATTGCTTACGAAACGTCAGCATATACATAAATTCGTGCAATAAACTCCATTTCAAGGAATGTTTTAACTTAAATATAAATATTTATGTAGGGTAATCCAAAGACTGGTAATACAATAATTACAAAGCTATTGTCTTACTTTGGGAAACAGAAATCTATTTAGTTTCATAATGAAGTTAATAAAAGGCCTTTAGTATTCATTAAATATAATTAGGAAATATGAATGTGATTTACAGTATATATGATTATAATTATTATCCTAAAACAATTCAAAATAATGATTTAATGATAGTTTTTTTAAAATTTCATCGTAAAGATAGTAGTACAGTTATAAAAGTTACTTCATTGTATCAAAAAATAAGACTTTGATATTTTTAACCTTTAGATCAAAAAGGAAAATTTTAATATGCCAGTACTGATGAATATTGCGTTTTCCAAATGATATATGATTAACAGGTCATAATCCCTTTTTTGGTTCTTTGCGATTAAAATCGTTTAATTTCTTACTTAAAACTATGAAAGGAAACATAGTATTCTTTTTTGAGATGCTTGACTTTGATTTCGCAGTATTTTTATTGGATGAGAAGAAAGCCCTACAGAAAATATTGAAATTTCAAATGCGATATACAAGTAATTCAAAAACTTTTAAGTGCTTTAAAACTACTGAACAAGCTTAAAATGTTTTGAGAATGTAATTTTTAAAAATCGGAAAGTAAAAAAAGAAAAACAATTTTTTTTTCAATGCGTATAAACTTAAATTTACAATGTTTCAATAACTAAAAATTATATTCAACTATAAAATTAATATTTATTATTATTAATTAATATAAATATATTTTTTAATATTTTAAATTAATTCAAAAATGATTATTTTTATTTATTTTTTTAAATTCAGTTTATATTCTAAACATGAGTAAAAACTAAGCTTTTACTATACAATTATTTATGACTTAGTTATAAGTATTTTAATGGTAGATTTGGCAGTATTCTTGATAATATCTTGATGATATAAGTAAAATAACTCTGGTGCTTATAAAGAATTCTTATTTCAGATTTTACATTTGTGTTATTAAAAAAATAAAATAATACAATATCAGTTTGTTATAAGCGTTACTTTGTTAATGTTTCGTGTCTCATAGCACATATTAAGAACAAGAATTTTATCAATAAATTAAATCATAATAAAAGTATCAGTATAAAACAATCAATAATATATATTAATTCCTCTCTTCGGAATTATTGACTTGTCGTAATTTTCATTCTTTAACTAATTCTTGATTAATTTTATTCAATATGCTTGATATATCAATCGAAGATTAATTCATAACCTGTTTTGCTTACACATTTGCTTCTACAAGAGGAAAATGTAATACATCATTCATATCTGATCATCTTACTATTACTCTTAAGTTGAATGTAAAACAGATGAAAAACAGGAGGTTAAACAGATGAAACGTTCGTAATATAACTATTTAAACAGTACTGTATTTGAGAGTTTAAATGAATATACATTTATAGTATGAGAAAATATGATCATGTTTTCGAAAGGAGGTTTTTAGTAATTAAAGGTACCACATAATTGAAAATTGAAATTGCTTAGACAATGAATATCTGAAGCTGAAAATCGATAGGCAATTAACAAAACATTAATGGCAATTTCCCTCAACATCTTTTAACCGCATACACTGTTACATGTTTTTATCAATATTGTATTATTATTGTGTATGCTTTTTTGAAAGCAGAAGAGTTTTTAAAAGACTCATTTGTTTTTACCAGCATTGCCTTATTACTACGTATACTTTTTTGACAGCGGATGCGTTTTATAAGGTGGACTATGACATCATAGCTGTTATTTTCATGGAATGCAATTTTTTTCGGAGAAAATTGCATAATTTAATTTTTATATTATGTTCAAAAAACACTTCGCTAGCGTTTCATAACAGTTTTGATAAAAAGCATTTTCTCTTTCTCCCAGTGATGAAATATCCTTTCAAGCATTCTCAAATGGTAAATATTGAAGGATTTGACTCCTGTTCTATGATTAATCAATTATAAAACGGCTTTATGATCTCAGAAAATTAGAAAATATTAATCTGTATTTAGCAAAGTAATGTTTTCATCAGAATTCTAAATAAATTTATTCGCTTAAGAATTTATGGGGAAATAGTTTATCATTTGGAAATAGCATACTCCAATTTCTAAAGTAATAAAATCATTCAAGCCATATTATTTCAGAAACTTTTGATTTTGGTATTAATCAGAGTTAAAACTTTTTAAAACAAATTTTAATCACCAATATTTTTAATGATATATTTCGAAATCAACTTTATGTTATGAGTGGAGATAGAAATTTATATCATATTAGTAAAATCTTTCCTTTCCATATTAAAAATTCAAATTCAAATTCTTGGAAGTTTATAAAACTTTGAGAGAGATAAAATTATTAGTATAGAATTTGCGTGATTAACAATGAACAAGGAATTAATTAAATTTTTAAGGCCATTTTAAAACTACTTCTCAAACAAAATACTTCCAGTTTCCATTAGGTATAAATCTTCTCAATAAATTTTCAATGCCAACTTATTCTTGAGCTTTTGTATGTTAATTCATTCTATGTTTTAGGAAAGACAACAACGTATTATCAGCTCAAATATTGTTAAGGGCTGCAGCCAATTATCATTAACAGCGTCTTAAGGGGAAAGGGTATTGTCAAGTAACCACATTTGACAATGATGAATTACTTTTGGTCACTCGACTCTATTAAAAGATTAAGGAAAAACTGGGATTTAATTTTATTTTGTTTGTCTATTATTTTGTTATTTTGATCAAAAATCAATTTTCAAAACAGAAAATATCACAAAATGAACTATAATTTTTATAAACTGTGTTTTTATTCATTACACTCTTTATGATTTGAATGATAAAAGTACTGTACAGGTTTGAAATTAGACTTACAGGTTTGAAATCACGCAGATATTTTTACACTAACTTAATCACACAGATATTTTTACACGAACTTAATCAGACAGATATTCCTACATGAAAAATAATAGTTCACTCGCAATATTTAATAGACAAATAAATTCCCTCATTGATAATCAAATTTAAAAAAAAATCATTGAAGATTTGTCAGGGAAGATTTTATATTAAAAGTGAACACCATTGAAATATAAATTTTATCTTTTTAAACAAATGTTGTAGATGTCGTTGAATTTATTCCATGCATATCATACACTTTATTTTCTTACATGCTCTCAATTATTCGTTTTCTCACCTTACAAGACTCACAAATATGGTGATTTATATGGTGTTATATATTTATATACGGTGTTCTATTTCACTTCTAATCAAACGTATGCATTCTTTAAAAATCAATCTCATTATTTTGTTATTATTTTTGTCCCGTCTAAAAGATTATATGTAATACCCATACAGAAAAACAGTGTCTCAAACTGAAAGCAATCATTCAACCTGTTTACGTTGCCTCTGTAAAATAACGATCAAATCAATCAGAAAACTATTGGAAAGTTTAGAATATACGATGTCTAGGAAATTTCCAAATGAAAAAGTACGACAACCAACGACAACAGTTTATTTAAAAAGAATTTTGGTTAAAAAAGTTTTATATTGAATATGTACCAGATAAATTGTACAACATATGTTATAGTCCTGCATCGAAAGGAAACACATATTTCCTTTCTTATATAACATTCAAAAAAATATAAGTGAATTTTGAAATTAATTTTTTTTTTCAATTTCCCACGAATGCATCTTTTATCACCTAAAGTGAAACAGCAACTTGCCATTCTCAGCTACAGCTGATTTAGAGAATTAGGGAACCGTATGGAGGATTTTCTTTCCCCTGTAGAAGAGGACGAAGGACGGCGAGACTCCGCAACCGTCCAATAGTGAAAAAAAATTCCATATGGAACTAAGTTACATTTATAGGGTACAATTTATAAGGCATTATTACAATTTATAGGGCATTATCGAATTAAACAAAAATACTGATTTCGCAAATCGATGCAAATAGAAAAAAATGATTCTGGTTGGCCGAGTCATTTTACTATACCTTGTAAGGTCTTGATCTCTACCGATCAAGCAAGAGTGGAATTTCAGAAAAATATATAGGGCACAGAAGAACAAACATGTCTGAACCTGGGCACTGGGGCTTGAATCCAGGACTCCCTGATCACAGGGAAGACAAGCTACATGAATACCAGGACAGGATACCCACTCAATGATGGTAATTTTATTATTTAAAAACTGTGTAGGTTCCAACCATGAAAGTTCATACGCAAGGAAATTCATTGGAACTAATTAAAGCCATAATCTCAAAGAACATTAGGATTCATTAAAGTCATTTCAGTTAAAATAATTTAAGTAGGCGATGAACGGAAATTTTTCGCCAAATGCCTTGAAACTTGAGTCTCTAAAAATAAAATAAAATTGTATTAAACAAAAATATAAACAATATATCCATATATCAAAAATTAAATCTTAAGCTGAAAGAAAAACCCAACATAAACAAATCATAATTTTCTTTCTTTATAAGGTTTAATAGAATTATGTTCTCAAAAGTGCAGTAAAATTTCCATCTTAAGCTAATTTCCTTTTATTATCTTAATGAAACAACTAACTTTTCTAAATTGCCCGGCGCGCCAGCAAAAATAAATTCTAAATATTAATTTCTCAAGATCTATCTTTAGGTAGCAGCAATCGATGAACTGTCCTTTAATGAGTCCATAAACTAGTTGTTCTAAGATCTTTCGTAATTACGAAGTGTATTGAGAGTTATTGTTGTACTCCAAAACGGAACATGATATTTCTGCCAATTATTCTGCCAGTCAAATATAGGGCACGATATAAATGCTATTAAGGAAGAAGGAATAATGCATTGGACATTATTGTAAGTAGAATGGAAATTGAACACTTATTTTTAAGTTTCTCATTAAGGTATAGTATAAAAGTAATAAGGAATAGTCTTTCTCAGCCCTCTTCAGTTTCTACTTCTTTCAGTTTAATTGAAACTTAATATAATTTTGGAAAGTGAATATTTGAGTTTTAGGGAACAGAAGATTTGCATTGTTTTAATGGCTTACTTTTGAGAGCTGCAGGCAAAGTGGTCTTTTTACAAAGATATGAATTTGGCGTTTTTGAAACAGTTATTCTAGTTCCTTTTTATGTTTTCTTTTTTATAAAGAAAGCAAGTTTATTTTAATGCAATATTTTTAAATAATAAAACTACGCTTTTAGATAACATGTAAATAATTAATTCCTTTTTCACACAGAATGATATGTTTGTGCTGTTAATTTCTGATTAATTTAAATGAAACTTTAAATGCAAATTAACTCTAAAGCTTTAAACTTCCATTTCATTGTTGAGATTGTAAAATAAAACTCAACAATATGCAAAGATTAAATAAATAAATAATTTGGTTTATGAATACATCAATAAACATGCTTGGGTCTTCTCCATGAATTGTAGATGAAAAATATCATAGAAGAAGCCTTTCTATTTGAATTTTTATAATCTTTGGGAGAAACTGAATGTCAAGTAGAAATATCGCTAAATATCAAAATAAATTGACGATATAATTTATGAAATTATAAAAATATAATAATTGATATATAAGTTAACATATAAATTTATGCCCATATAACAGTTGTTTCTACGCTCTGACATTTTTCTGAAATGTTTGAAAGCGCAAAGTATTTAAAAGCCTCTGGTTTAAAATAAAATTTATTTGTTAAAAAAATATATATATTTCTGTATTTGTGGGATTTCAACTATTATCAAATTCTTTTTTCACTTTTTAAAGTCATACAAAATAATAAAAATGTATCTCTTAAATTGAATGCTTCAGATTTTTATACTTTCATGTCAGAGTATGCCATCTCTGTAATTTTTGATACCGTACCTGTTTTTATGAAAATAATTCGAAAAATCTCAAGGAATTAAATATATTGTTACAAAATTTTCAAATTGGGTGTATGGTGCTGAAAATTGCACAATGAGATGTCAGTTAGTAGTAAAACAACTACAACATTTATTGACAAGAGGGCATGACAGCACAAAGATGACAAATATGCACAACTGAGACGAATAGACAGGACAGCACATAGCAACACTTTACAGCATTCATTAGCCCACTGGTAGAAATCAGTAACTAATAGCACCATAAAAGCAGCCAGGCGGAAGTCAGCAGGAAGTGGGATTGTCAAGGCTTTGCTTTACGATCTCTCCAGATTACTGGATTACTCCTCTGTCTCTTCTCGCTTTATCAGCCGGATCACTACTTCAATTTGCGACGTCGATTCACCAGGTCACTCAATTCAAGGCAAAACCCTTCTCGAAGACGTTAGGATACGGCACACATCAATTCAACATTATGCTGTTGTTTCGGTTTTAACTTGATGATTCTGATTATTGTTCACGACTACCAATTCAAGACTACTACTATTCGACGGTGACCAATTCAAGTCCATTCGCCATGACAACTCTCAGTTTGAGATTGTCTTTTTAATTTCAGGGAGACGGATCTAGAAGCCTCTGTAGTGATCAGGTTGTATCTGGATGTACCTCGGTTCCTAATGGAGTTATTGACAAAAAACACGAAATTTCGAGAATTATCCATTTTGCTGCCGAATTCACATTCAAGTGATCGCCAAGCTCTGGGATCATTAATGCGACACACGGACACCATCCACTAAGGAATGACTGAAAAATGGTAATTCTAGTGATGACACTATTCGTAATGAGGACGCAGAACTTCAGGCTCGTAGCAATATATTATAGGGTGACTTTTGCAAGCTAATGCGATGAGATCTAGTAAATGTTCAGGTTTCTTAATGAGCTACGAAACTGAAAACAAAAGTAAATTTTTTATTTATGCATGTGAGTGAGTCTCAAAGCAATCTTTATCGAGTGTTCATTATTTAAAACCCCATTCTGAGTTTTATAAATGTTAATTGTTTAGTAAATTTCTAATATACTATAAGAAGACTTTTTATTTAGAAATAAATTATTAAATTATTAAAATAAAAGCAAATTATTATTCTGTATAAATAAATAAGAACATTTTTTTTCTTCTTAAATAGTGATTCATACTAATACAAATATAGTTGATATTATTTCAAAGAATCTCAATTTACAGATTATAAAAGTTTTTTTAAAATTAAAAAATGGATATCGCCTAGTAATAGAAATATAGTGACACAAAAATCAACAGAAATAATAATTCAAATTGTGTTTCTTTTAAGTAACTAAAAAACATATATACTTTTGAAATTTATACTTTACTTTTCTATATATATACTTTTGTATTTAAATCTTTATTCTTAGTAAAGTATTATTATTTGAATCAGAATAAAATTAATAAATTTTTTATTAATAACAAAGAACTTTGTTGCAAATAAATGTCACTGATGACAAAGAAGTAATATTTGATATATTTTTCCATTTCTATTGCAAATTAAATTGACTATTTTTTTGGATATAAAGATATTTACATCGGATTCTCAGAAATCCGATCTTACATATATTATAAATGTATCAAAATAAAATTCAGTTTCAATCAAAAGCTCTATATCTAGGAATTGCAATATAATAATGAATCTCAGATTTTATCCAATTCCACTTGCAAGAAATTTTAAAGAAAATAATGTAGAGATAATTAACTAAAATTTTCATTTCGTACAAAATAATATATAATTCATTCGGAGATGATCTTTAATAAAATAAATAATTTCTTTAAGGTATTAAAACTTTTATTTGAACTTTCCTCTTGGTTCTTTTGAATACATTTATTAAAACTTCTTCACATAAATAAGAATGCGAAATAAAAATTTGAAAAATAAAGAAACAAAGGAAAAGTACTGTTTAGATACAAAATATTAAAAATTTATTACGATTCAGTAATAAATTTTAATAGTATAAAACGAATTCATTTCTTAATTAATGGAAGTCTTACTTCAGATTTATTTCAAGAAATTTCCCATCGACTCTTTCAGATTAAAAACTAATTATGTAATATTTCTACTTTAATATTCCACATTAGGCTTCACTACTTAAAATGAGAACTATACCGTTTTCGTACGATTTTAATTTTTTTCGTAAATATTTAAAATTGATAATTAATAAACAGTTTAAGGCACACAGAAATTATAAAATAATTGCTTTTATAAATTCATTTGTTAGTTTGAAATTTTACAATTTAGTTTCTAATTTTTATATAACATTACAAAATATTTTCTCGATCCAATAATTATCTTGATGAAATACAAAAATAAACATTTTCCAAATTCTTATATCAACTCACCTATTACTTCTACATTTTAATAATCATAATATTAAATCGTTACTGGATTTATAAAATTTATTAGAGAAGTCTGAAATATACTTATTTCATATATATGGTATGAAATTCAAGTACATAGAGTAGTTTCGTTAATTATATATAATCTTCAAGGATATATGTATCTATTAAAATTGCGTTATTGCTTTACAGTTGTTGAAAGAAAAATGCAGCCGTTCATGTTTCTTTATAAATAGTTTCAGTGCCAGATTCTCTCTATTGCAAGGGAACTTGAATTGTTGCTTAAGATAGAACCTAAAAAATTTAGTTTCATTGCAGTCTCATAGATATAAGAGATTCTATCAATTTAAAAGAAATTAAATGCATTTTTGATTATTTTAATATCAAAAGTTATGTTTTAAAATCTCACTCTGTTTGAAATTAAAACCATTTCTCTAGGAACTGCTTTACTTTTTCAAACAAAAATATTCTCAATTATTGAAATTATAATTTACAGTTAAAAAAAATAACTCTGTCTTTCTAAAAGCCTAATACGAATATTTCTTTTTTGCAAAGAACATATAACTACAAATTTGGATGGATGTTCTTATCCAATTAAGAAAATTATGCTTTTTTCAAGCCTTATACTTCACAAACATAAGGTTTCAATTTTAAAAAATGGGACAGAAAATTGAGTAGAAACACACAGGCAGGAATATTTAAAGCAGTTTTCTTCAGAATCAAAATTTTAAATGCCAGAAAGATTCTGTAGATGTGTCAGCATGTCAAAGAGCACTTGAGTTAACACTTTGTTCTATGAAGAAAGAAATATATTTCACTTTGCTTTGAAAACCAGAATTTAGTCTTTCCCTTTCTTCCGGTACACGAGATTAAAAAATTGAAACGAATGAACATCTTACTTGGAAAATTAAATTTCTTCAAGACAGCTAATTTAGGCGAAGTTTCCATCTTGAAAACTGGAAAGAACGAGTGCAATTTTTTTCCTTCATTGTTCGCTAAATTGTTTTGTCGGCGAGACTGAATTTTTAAGAGATTTGTTTTATCTTTTATTTTAGTAATAACTTGTAGTCAACATAAGATAAGAAGAATATTTGTAATAGACAATTATCATATCCAGATTGATTTTGCCAAAAAATTTTCAAAGTCAGAGAATTTAGTATAATTAGTAAACTTATAATTAAATTCAAGTAAAGATTGCTTAATATTTGGGATGAAAGCTAAGAAAGGCTTTCTGGGACATACAATCAACATTAAAGAATGCACTCCACATCATGATAAGGTCAAGGCAATCCTTGATTACCCTAAACATATTATTATTAATCTGTTATGCCTGTTAATGAGTACGGTTATTAATTGCCGTAGGTTTATTGCAACCCTTTTGTACCCATTGAATCAACTTTTAGTTGGTGTAAAAATACGTGGCAAAAGGCAATTTCAATGAAATAATGAGACACAAAAAAGCTTCCAAGATATTAAGAACGCTATGGCTACCTTTTTTCAAATAATACTCGTTTATTTTATGGTCATGTAAATGGCCATTTCCCATGTTAGATGGAGTTTAGAGTACCTAAAAGTATACAAATATTGTACAATATTGTATGATATAAATCAATATTAGCAATACTGTTTAACATTTGGAATATTTTTTAATATGTGATAACGTGCAATATTGTTTAATATGTGATATCGTGCAATATTGTACAATATAGAGTAACAGGTTATGGGCTATCTATCTTATTTCCTAACAGTTATGGGCTATCTATGACACAGCATGACTGGTCAAAAGAGACAACGGCACAAATGAAAGGTGACTTTTTTACATACATCATCATTAAGACTGGTAAAAATTACATTTAATTAAATTTAAAGTTAAGTACATAAGATTAACTGTATCAATATAACTTTCTTGTACCAAAATTAATATGTTACATTTAGGCTAATTTTGCGGTACTATATAAAAATAATTAATTTCCATTACAAAAAATAGACATCGAATGAAAAGGCAAAGAATTTGAAATGTGATGAAAATGAACTACACAAATTGCAGAATGTTTATTATAACATTTATATTGCATGTTTTACGTAACTAGTTAACCTAATAGCTGATGAAAATGATATTTCTAAAATTTCGTAATTGAAGAAAATATCGTTTTTAACTCATAATATGCGACCATTTAAAGTTTCCAAAAATTCTAAATGAAAAAAGATGAATTATTTTTTTAAAATATATATTTATCAATAATCTAAATAAGAAAAACAATATCACTTCAGTTAAGATATTGTGGAATATTTAAAAACCACCCACTCGTCGATAAAAATTAAAACTCCTCTATATACAAAATTATATTTCTTTTAGATTTTGTAAAAAACAAAAAAGGAGATTACAAATGTCAATATCTTGAACCAGAAAGTATCTGTAAAGCTGGAAAAAAACGCAAAAGTCTTGATAAAGTCACTCATAATTTATATCATGTGGGCCGAATACTTAGTATAGAATATTCTACTGTCATACTTTTCAAATATTGAGTAGTTACTTAGCTCCATTTGTCTTTAACTTTTACTAGACATATTTCGAATCAATTCAATTACAATTATTCGTAAAATGTTCACGGAAAGAGTTATTAAAAAATAACAGTAACAGTAATGTGAAAATGAAATATGAATAATATTTTCACACTAATCAAATTATAAATACTAATGAATGTTGTCCTTTGTTATTCGTAAGAGAAACAAATTCCTTCAAATATTCGGCTGGAAATATTATTACAAGACACTATTACGATTAATATAAGAAATAAATTGCCCATCTAGCTTGTTTTTGCTCTTATTCTTCAGGACAAGTAATAACTATTTTCAAAATGGGAAATAAACAAGCGTCATTTTTTTTCTTGCCAGTTAACGCGTTCAAGAAATCTCAATTATAATCGGGTATATTATTTTAAACGCATTCCTTGTAATGAAATTTTTTGCTGTTTTCTGATACCGTTTTGTGCTAAAAGGCATTATTCATCAGCCAAATTTAAAATTAAAAATGAGAGAAAGATGACTGAATTTAAAAGTTACTTATTCAATGTTCTATGAAACAATGTATATGTCAAAATTATCTATGAACATACATTATTTTTTGATAAAAAAATGTATTTATTAACTAAAAACTTTGTCCAACCTTTTTGAAAAGTCACTATACTTAATTAAAACTGTATGCTTTTGCCACTTTACAAAAATAACATACCAACAGAAAGTAAAAATTCAAGAAGACTATATTTTGAAAACCTTTTTAAATAATATATTGCAAATCATTATTGCATCAACATCAATAAATAGTCTTTGATATTTTATATAGAAACTTAGTTGAAAATTTTATTTCTGGTTCCTAAACAAACCTATTACGAAAGAAGTGGCAATGTGAATTGTCCAGTTTTAGCACAGATTTATTGATTAATTTTAATTCATAATAAAAGAAGACAAAATATTCATTTATCTAACTAAACACTGAAATATATTTCTGAATAATTGCTATTTATATCTTTGATTTTATAAGTAAGGCAATATTTTTAAATCAATATTTATATTTCATATTAAAATATAATAATATTACTTGAGTAACAGCGGATAGCATTTCCTTTCAGTAGAAGTGAAAACAATGATTACATTGACCGAGATGGCTATTTCCGATGATGCGAGGATATGTAACATTTAAGAGATAATTCTAACGAGATTTTTTATTATATCTTTTTTCATTTGCATTATTTTTTCAAACTCCTTTAAGTGTTGACAAATATACCTCTTTCTTACTGTGATGCTAAAAGAAACCTTGAAAAATGTTAAGGCTATAAATATTGAAAAAATGATTATTTGTGTATGCTAAACTACTTGTCATCAAGTTTATTCTGTTAAACAGATAGTGGCTACATTTATCTGGCTATATTTACAGCGATAACTATAACTGAGCATGTTATTAATTATATTAATTATCGCTATACCTGCGCATGATTTTACTTGCAAATTTCATATGTGAATTCAACGAATATCATTTAAAAAGCCATGCCTGAGATGCTATAATATAAATTTCACAACTATTAGAAGGGTTATGAGCTGCGAACTAATTAGTTTTCCATGCAATTGTATTGTTATTTAAATTTGACCAGTTTTGCAGTTTTTCTCTTATTTTTTAAAATCATCTTACTTTAAATTTCTATAATATTTATAAATAAGTTATGTAACTCTAATTATGCCCCAAAAGCCTATTTTTTGAACTTTTCAAGAAATATGATCAATTTGAAGAAAGTCTATGAGTTTGGGAAAATCCCGTTTGACAAACATCGAAATCCAGCTCAGGGTAATAGGATAGCCAAAATGAGAATTAAACTAAAGTGTATCGGTGACACCGTTTCAAGTAGTTTCTAGATAGATACCTCGAAAAATTCCAGTTGCAAAAATAGTTCATGACCTTTTGTATCAATGATTCCAGTCTTCATTTATTGAGCCTGACAGTAAAGGATATCCACTTTTTTCATGTTGAATTTCAATTTGGGGTTTCAATATTTTAAGTAAATTCCAAATAAATATTCTTGGATTATGATTCTTTAAATATTTTAGAAAATTTATGTTTAAGACGTAGTATTATTTTAAGTGACAGAAACATATTTATTCGTTTAATTACGTGTAAGATTTTCAAGCATAAAATATAAAATACTATAAAACATTTTAGAAAGAAATTTGATGCAAAAAACTTATAATAAAATTGAATGGCAACATACTATATTCCATCATTCGGAGATAGAACCGTGTCACGCAATTAATTGAAATATGCTATTTCTATCAGACACGACACACAAAAAAACGAAAAAAAGTAATTTAACCATTACCATCACGAACTTTTTACATTAGCAAACTTAACATTATAAGAGAGTTCAATGCTCACTAATTTATTTTCAAATATCTATCATTCAAATACGAGTGCACGCATTGGAACTTCAAATGATATTTGGAATGAAAAACACTGAAGTAATTTTTTTTTTAAATTTCTATAAGAACAAATCTAAATGCATGTAGATGGAGATTACATGATTATGAAGTTTAACAATTATTTGATGTTTTGGTGAGTAATAAAAAAGCCGGAAGGAAATATTATTTTGTTTTATGTACAAAAAGGCACATGAAACGGCTTACTAATTTTAATCACGATTTGCAATTAATTTCTTAATTTATGATAGTGGAAACTCTTATGACAAGCAAAAACACAAATGCGTTAGCACTTTAAAAATATACTTTGTATAAAAGGAAGTGGGACTTGCTTGATACGATAAACAAATAATATTTAGTTTCTGATTTCAAAGAAATATCAGGACTTTTGTAACTTTCTAGTTGCTCGAGACTATATACTTAGTCCTATGTTGCTCCCAAACCAGAAAAATAAAACATACCACTGGCTAATATGAAAAAAAATTAAATTTGTAAACATCAACACATATTACTTATGGTCATTCAATTTTTGTGAAATATTACCAAAAAATAAACTCTGTTTCCTTAACAAATACGTAAATAATTCAAAAAAATATAAATTTATATACTAAAGTATTAATAAAAATTTGACAAAAAAAGTCCTATCGTAATAGTATCATATCAACGATATAATATATTAAAATTAAAGAAACATTCCAAAAGGAAAAAAGTATTTTAACTAAATGAAAAATTAAATTAATAAATTTGATAGTTATAAAATTAAGATAGAACTTCTTATTCTTCTCTACATCAAATATGCTATGCAAATAAAGCACCAGAAAACTATAATTATTATATTAAAACTATCTTTAATATCAAGCGACTAAAAATTAATTTTTTACGTTTATAGTAATTTCATTACGAGTTCTTTTCTTTGCCGTATTTAACAATTCAGCAAAATACTTCGTGTACTTAATTATTAC
Organism: Argiope trifasciata; assembly: GCA_026543055.1. Lineage (NCBI taxonomy): Eukaryota > Metazoa > Arthropoda > Arachnida > Araneae > Araneidae > Argiope > Argiope trifasciata. The sequence goes on along the minus strand of JAPMOQ010052942.1, from coordinate 631,203 downwards.
TAGCGAAACATAAATTCAATTTTCGGTTTTTGTTATGCAAAATCAAAAGGGTATTAAGATACAGAATGGCGCAGTTGACCAAGATTGTTTAAACATAGTTTATGCAATTGATTTGTATGCATGAAAATGGTATAAACTACTACATGAACTATTTCTTAAATAGAACGGGACTGCTGAAATTCCTCAGTCATTTGTTTATTCTTATATGGACATCGCTGATGGTGACGTGAACAAGATGCTTTTTCTGCTTCAATGGCAATGATATTCTGCTGTCATAAGATCGTCTTGGAGAAACGGTAGTCTCACATGACTTATATCCTAACTACCTGGATAGTTTTCGAATTTATCCTACAAGATCGGGTATTCACACTAGTGTCACGTGAACAGACACTTTCTCCATAAAGTATTTTCCAATGTGTCATTCTGTCAGTAAAAACATAAATCAAAAGGTTATTTTAGATATGCAACCCGTTCTAATATCCCTAACTTGATTTCTGTTTCCCCCTTTGGAATGCTTGTTCATTAAGCATGAATGGGGAGGAAGAATTTCGAACTGTATTGATTTAAAGCAGATGAAAGCGATGGTTACTGTATTTATTAAATATACAGCTTGTAAGATGAAACATACTCATTATAAAATGATAATAAGCCATTCTATAATGATAATGTATGATGCAGATAATGAAAGGCATATCTAAGGATAAAAAATAGAATAGTAATATTGTAGGAAACAATATTTGGCGTTGCAGAAAACGTAGCAGCACGGTTTACCACGAATTTTTCTTAAACTTAAGTCAAGAGAACGGCCTAAAAAACTATTACCTTTCAAATTTTATACCATTAAAACTCTTATTTTGCCATAAATAAACTTCTAAATTTCAGACTTTTAAAATTAAAACATATGTAATTTTATAATTTCTTTACCATATAATGATGATTTTTACAGGTTTATGATAAGGAAGATCTAGAATAATTCGTCCTTGATAAAATAACCAAATTAGAGATGGCATTTTTTACATAGATATTATTTATTTCATTAACATTTGCAATTATTTGAATACGTCATACAATTTGTATAAATTGCACCATGATGATGTAGGTAGAAATGTAGATTTTAATTAATTTCTACTTCTTGGCTTGCTGTTAGGAAATTCATTCAGTCTTTTTCAAAATTAAGTAATTTTATATACAAAAAACAATTTATCACTGGTTTCTTCAGTGTTTTATTAATTGGTAAATTACATGAGTGTTACATGAATAAAAAGAATGTCCCAATACTCTTAAATACAAAATGAAATTAAAACAAAGATTAACCGGAATATCATTATGTTATGGTTATTCTGACGTCATAAGGTATTGCACCATAGTAATATCCATGTACTTTATAAACAGGAAATAAGAGAGGCTATTAAAGTTATCAGGCTTCGATATTTATAGCAATTTGAAATTTTAGAAACTTTATGACACTTTATTAATATAAAATTACTAAATTAATATAAAATTATGAATTAATTTTTTCTCAGATAACCTTAAGAATCTAGATTGCATCTGATATTAATTAAAAATTATGACTAAGCTGTATAAAGCTTCTAATTATTTATTTAATAAACAGCTAACTGAAAATTTTCGTGGAATGCCCTTCAGATCGGGGAAAAATAATTTAAAATTTCATTTAATGAACAAATTGATTAATAACAGAACTATAAATCAAAAATTAAACATTCGCTTAAAGTAAGATATAACATTAAAAAATCATAAATATCCTCCCACAAAAGATTTACCAAAAAATTACCAAAAGTAAATTTAAAAATCCCATCGTAAACTCATTTTCCTTCATTATTTTAATGAGAGCCTAACTTTTCTAATTTTCCTGGCGTTAAAGAATCAATAAATTTGAAATATTAATTTCTCAAGATCTATCACTAGGTAGCAGTAATCAATGGATTGCTCTATAATGAGGACAGAGAGGAGATATTCGATGAAATTTTGTAATTACCGGGTGCGTCAGAGAGTTAGTGATGTCCTCTGAGTCGAGACACGGTATTACTGTCAATTAATTTGTTAGTATAATGGAGGATAGAAACAAATATAAGGGATTAAATATTATTATAAATATAATGTATATTTTAGGACGTATTTGATGTTATATTTTAGGAGAAATAACATACATTATGAAACTTGTTCTTAGCTCTTTGCAGATATCATTTGACTTTTAATTTATTTGCAACTTCCTGAAAATTTTGGAGAAAAGTAATAACATTTCATTGAATAGCATTTTTGTATTATAGCAGAGACCGAGTACTTTAAAAGTACTTTTAATACTTTCACCTTTTTTAAATACCGAGTACTTTTAAATTTGAAGTTATTCGAATTTTTACTAAGATTTGAGTTTCCAATCTATTATTCTTTTTAAGAATGAAGTAAATATCTTTGCTATATTTTTAAATAAATACTATTCTAAAGGATATATTATTAAAATAAGTTAATTTTTTCATGCAAGTATGATATCATAATTCTATATTTCGATGGATTTTAATTTAACCTTGAGTGCAAATTCAGCCAAAACCTTTGAATTTCCATTTTGTGTTTGATATAAATTATAAAGATTAATGAGTTATATTGATCACGAATATGTAATTAATTAATATTCTTTTCTTTTTTGTAATAATCAAGGGTTCATATTTTGGGGAATATCATTGATTAAGTATGTATTGATGTGAATATGGAAAAAAAAATTGAAACTAAATATTTGCTAAATATACAAACACAATGGTAGTGCAATTTATGAAAACTTCACAATTTATCATGAAAATTCTAAAAGACCTGTTAAAACAAAGTTAGTGAAGGAATAATCGCAAAATTAAAAAGCAAACTTTACACCTTCAGTGCAGACGCGACGCAGGAGAGCATCATTGTGTACTTCTCCTAAAACAAGAATATCCTACATGATTTTTACTCTTTGCGTATTCATTCATATCCAGCGTGGTTGAAGTCAGCATTTATGTAGTTTATTTTCATTTATTTTCTTTTTTCTTTTGGGATTTGTTGTGATAAAATGCTGAAATTTCGTGTATGTCCGTATTAGAGAATATATCACATTTTACTTACTACAAAATTTTTAGAACGGGGTACGTAAAATAATTTAAAATTTGTATTCTTTAAAGTTTAATCCCCTGAAATTTTCAACCAATTTCATAAAATTTGCAGATTTCTTATTAATAGCTTCAATACCATATCCCATTTTGCATAATAAATTGAAATTTTTGTAAAGACGTTGCACACATAAAATAGACAAATTTACTGGTGATCGATAAGGAATTACATAATAATACATATCAGCAAATATTTAAAAATAAATTTAAGGAATCGTGATTTAAAACTAGTTCAAAAAAAGATGTGTTTACGCATCCGTAAGAATTGTATTTTTCAGTTGAAAAAGAAATGTTTTCGTTTTTAGAAACCAAAAAATATTTATTTTATTTTTATTTGTCTACCAATCTAAATGTATGTTTATATCCATTTAAGAAAATAATATTTTTTTTTTTTCATTCTATACTTCACATGATTTATGTAAATTTTTTATAGGAAACTATGGAAAAAGAAATTCGGTAGAAATGCATGATGAAAAATATTTATAATTGTTGACTTTGAAATCTAAATTAAAAATCCATAGAAGATTCTGAGAAATGTCAACATGTCAAGGAACTTTCGAATTAACATTTTGCTTAATAAAAAGCAAATAAATCTATTTTTAATTTCGAAACATTAATTGAATCTTCATTTTCTTTCAGTTCAAAAGCCAAAAAAAATTGAAAAAAAAAAATGAATGAACTATTTTTCTGGGAAAATTAATGTCCTCCTAGACAGACAAATTTGGACAAAGCTTTTATTTGGAAAAGCGGAAAAATGTAGACAGAATATTGCTTTTGTTGTTTCTTAAATTTCTTTGTAAGTAAGATGGAATTTTTGATATATTAACTTTATTTTTAACTGAGAATAACTTGTAGGAAATATATGATAAACATAATATTTGTAAAGTTCAACTATCACACCTAGAAGGTTTCGGCAAAACAATTTTCAAAATGAGATAAAATATGAATATAAAATGCAAAAGTGTAATTAAATTTTAGAGAAACTTGATTAAAATCTGTCAAAAGTGTTAGAGAAGAATTTCTTTCTTTCTTTTTTAAAATTTTTATTAGAAACACTAGTTTTATTTTCTTTCTTACAAAATGTGATAACATAATAATATCTTTCACATAACTTTTGTGAGTTCAAAAGAGAAGTTTTACTTGAGAGTGATTAAATAATTATACACATTTGTGTGAGAAAACAAAATTTATGTCTTGCTTGCCAGGAACAAATATGCATTGCTTGCTTATAATTTAAGAAAACATTTATTTTTTGAGGAAAATGTTTGTAAATTATGATGCATGCTTTCATTAAATGTAACTAAACTGTTTCGTTTCAAGTTTGAAAAAATAACAAGAATTTTGGCATTTGGTCCAATTTAGGACCATTCATACTTGATTGCAATATACATAATTTAGTGTTGAGTAATATAACTAAACTTTTAACTAAGGTAAAGCTATCTGCTTATTAAATTGCTTTAACTAGTTGAAAAAATACTATTAGAATAATTTAAAAAATGCTTGTTTACACTGAATGGAATTATTAAAAGAAAATCTCACATACTTTCATTAAGTATAGTTTCAACCATTGTTTATTGAATATATTTTAATAAATAACACAGACTTATATAAGCTCGCAATTTAATGGTATAAGAGGCGGTCAAATGAAAGGGTAGTAAAGAAACTGTGGGTGTAATTGGAGACTTTATTTTAAGTTTTCATTTCTATCACAATGATGTCATAAACTAAAGAGCTGGAGAATTCCACGTTTCTGGAATATCAGCGTGATATTCCGGACGTGACAAAATTCAGTCTTCTACAGCGTTCTTGAGTTAGCCATCCGACTTGAAACGTTTCTCTTTCAGACGTTTTCATGAGACCAAACCCATGAAAATCACAGCGCGACTTGTCCGGGTTGTAGGGGAGTGGTCGAGATGCTCATATTTTAACTTGGTCAGTTATGTGTGTTACTCTGTAAACCTGTGAACGCGAGCTATCTTGTAGCATAATCTCATCATCCGTGAGTAGTCCAGGGCTTTTGTTCTTGATGCCTGAATAGTCTTCTGAATGTCTCTCAGTACGACACCAATTAGTTGAATTTCGGTTACCCTCAATATTTCCATCACTATCGTCGGCATTTTCAAATTGTTTTAAAAAGTTGACGATGACGAAAACTTGCTTGACCGGTTCTTGAGGGTAGAAACGGAAAATTGCTGGTGATATTTTGCCTTGTGATAAAGCCTTAATGCACATGAAGAAATGTTAATATAGTCATAATTTCAAATGCATAATTAATCGGTATAATTTTTACTCATGTATATAATATATCTATTTTTAAATTTCATATATAATCTATTTTAAGTTATTTCATAAAAATTCAAAACAGAAAAATGTATCATTTTTATTAAAAAATATTTTCTTTGCTATACACACTTTTATGCTGCTTAATGCAAGAAACAAAGAATTACTAAAAAATAATGAATAAAACACAAATTCCTATTTTATGTATTTTGAACACCCTACTCTTCCCTTTTTTTAATGCATTGGCTAAAAATTTACCTGAAACACTAAATTATATAATTCTTTTTATATGTTTCTTCAGTAGACAGCATTTAACGAACACGAAACGGTAAATTACTTCACATTTCTAATATTTTCTTGATCCATGTATAGCAAGGTATGGTTTTCTGGTAAAATTACATGCACAAAAATGTAACACTTATTTCAATTCTACGAAAATTAATTTACAAAGTTACTTCATATTGTAGAAATTTTATACCTCATTATACACCGAAGAGCCATTACATTATGACCACCCTGCTAATAACATGTAGGACCACCTTTAGCCTTCAAAACTGCTCGCACCCGCCGTGGTATTGATTCCACAAGGAGCTGATAGGTAGTCTGAGGTATCTGGTACCAAGCGCTTACCAACTGGTCCTGCAATTCCCTCACATTGCAAGGGGGTAGCGTGGTAGCATGAATTTGGTTTTCCAAGTAGGACCACAAATTCTCTATTGGATTAATGTCAGGTGAGTTTGGGGGTCAATCCATGACTTGAAAGTCACTGGAATGTTCCTCGAATCAATCCATGACGATTCGACCCTTATGACATGGTGCATTATCCTGTTGGTACACGCCATCCCCCGTAGGAAACACTGTTGCCATGAATGGGTGAACCTGACGTGCGAAGATGTTCCAGATGTCAAGGATTGTTCTGTGGGTATTATGGGTCCTAATGTGCTCCATTAAAACATTGCCCACACCATAATACCCCCACCACCGGCTTGTCTCCGTCCAATTGTGCATCCGGGAGAAAGGGATTCATTTGGAAATAGGCGTATTCTCACACGCTCGTCGAGGTGATGGACCAGAAAACGTGATTCATCGGACCATGCAACCTTCTTCAATTCCTCTGGTCTCCAATTCCGATGTTTCTTGGCCCATAGCAGACGCATCTGGCGATGACGTTCCGTTAGTGCAGGGACATGTTTCGGCCTCCGGCAGCGTAGGCCCATACGCAGCAATTTACGCTGCACAGTGTGTTGAGAAACACTGCCTGGGTCACCACTGTTGTAGCTGGTGGTGATTTCGACTGTTGAAGCCCTTCAGTCACGGCGAACAATGCGTATCAATCTCCGCTCTCCTCTGGAATCAATGCACCGTGAACGACACACTTTTGGCCGGCGACTTGCCGTTTCACCATCCCTGCACCACCTTTGATATGTGCTCACAACAACTGCACGTGAACAGCCCACTAAATGCGCCGTTTCTGATGTTAATATTCCAAGTCGCAGAGCCCTAACGATTTGACCTTTATCAAAGTCTGATAAATCCGCTGCTTTTCCCATTATGTCGCTAATAGCACTATGTTTAGAAAGAAATTACATACCCGTTTTATATACTCCAATATCAATCAGGCACGCGCAGTGGTTCTGCTCCTGGGCGAGTCCGTTCTCATTGATGGAGGGTGGTCATAATGTAATGGCTCATCGGTGTATATATTACTGTTAGCTAATGTACAACAGACAACATTTTACAAGTGCAAAGTAATAACTTATTTCAAATTTTTAATATTTTCCCGATCTATGTTTAGTTTTGTGGTCATAAGTTAATCACATATTTCATTAAAGATTAACTGGGATATTTCACAATAATTCCGCATGCAAAATTGCGGCAATGCTTCCATTATATAAAATTTCGTTAATATTAATTTATAGAATTACTTCATATTGCATTAATTTTCTACCTCATTACTAATGTTAGTGTTAGATAATATTCAACAGAAAACAGTTTACAAGAATTAATTAATAACTTACATCAAACTTTTAATATTTTCTTGATCCTTGTTTAGTAAGCTACGTTTAAATGGCAAAAAACACAAATCTGATACTTGATAAACCCTGAATATTACAATAAAATTGCATGCACAAAAACTCAACATATGAAATTTCTTATATTTACTATTAACTTCGGAGATAGGAAAATCAACCATCCAAAGCATTTTATTTATAAAGACGTTCAAACTGTATATAATTGTCATTTTCCATTAAAATCAGGTTCTTTACATTTGATTTTTAATTTCCTTACTTAAAAGCATTTATAAGCATCCTCAATTACAAGCGTTTCAGAGATATCAAAAATAAAATAAACCAAGAATAAAATTTTAATCTATTTTTTTCCTGTATACAATTTCAGTAGCTTATAGAAGAAATTGATGCCTTCACGCCTCCTATGAAAAAGACTTTCCTTCAAAATGGAGACGAAAAGCTGATTTGTATTACCCAAACAATTATAAGTTCGAAATTAAAATTAATGACCAAATAATAACCATCTTTTTTAATATCATCATATTTTTTTTAAATTTCTGATGGGGTGGCGGCTCACTGGTGATAATGTCTAGGCTCCGGAAATGGACGGTTGCAGGTTCGTGGCCCAATTCAAATAAATACCGCCATATCAAATAAAAACCGCCATGTAAGTGAGTCTAGAGCGCGTTAAAAAAGTCGGGGCCAAATGTCTTTCAGCTAGTGTGGTGTGGAAGTTTAGAGAGGAGGTACCAGCTCAGGTGGCTTCCTCATCATCTGACCACGGCTCACAATTACGCGGTCCGTCCCAAAATAGCTCTAGTGTTGTTTCAAAATGGAACGTTAATATAACTAATGTAAACATTTATTTCTGATATTGAAAATAATTGCAAGTGATGATTTTTACTTTTGCATTTACGGAGAAATTTTTAGAGTATCCATATCAACAGGCATTTGGTTTAACAACTAATAGGATTTACAGACCGAAACTCTTTTTTTAATTATTGGTATCGATTAATTTCTTAGAATAACAATGCACAAGAAGATTTTTCTTTGTTTAAGAAACCTTAAAAGTGCTGCATTTAATAAAGATAAAAAAATTAAAACAGCATCCTTATAAGAAAAAGAAAGCATTCAAAAATAAAGAAGTTTCATATTTGTTTATTGGTAATCTGTAGTTCAAAAAATAAGATGAATAATAGAAAATCTCCTAATTTATTAAATATTTTTGGTGAAAAGATATTTTAAAAGTGAACTCTTTTCTGTAATGTGGTATTGGAAATACATTTTATTAAATTTATAATATTTTGATAAAATTTAACCTAAGTCAAAAATAATTTTTATTATTTTTAAATTTTTGTCTATGAACAGTTTACGTATGGACTACAATCTAGATTGATTTAAGATATTATTGAACATTATAACGATAAAAAGGGATCTTAATTTTCGATTTCTTAAGAAATATGATTGCAAAAAAAAAAAGGTTCAATTGATTAAACTATTACGCATACTTAAAAATAGAAACGATTAAATAAATATCAAATATTAAGATCGTACAATACTTAAAGATGAATAGTTTTTCAAAAAAAAAAAACTAGCTTATGTCTACATGCTGTATTATCAAATATCGCCTTTAGCAAATGTGTATAATAGTGGTCAAAGTGTTCAACCATCAATTACGTATCCTTAGTGCCGTTCAGAAAATTTATATTTTTTATAAAATCCTCTGAAAGGTACTTCGAAATGAGGATGAGAGGCTTCTGGTATAGACGCCGGATCTGCTATATCGGTGCGAACATGAAAAGGTGGGGGTCTGTCTCTTCCCATTAATGATAGGACGTACTTCCTGAGAGAAAGATTGTACCATGGCCGGTGATGGCCCTTAGGACACAACCTCAGTCCTCACCAGTGTTGATTTGGTTGCAGTCATGTCATTTAGTATTTAGTATCCGAGTCTTTCGGGTGGATCAGATAGTTAGTACATTTCAATAAATTTGCAGTATTTTAAGAAGGATTATTAAGGGAAATTGTTTACTCTCTTTATCTCTGTATAATTTGAAATCAAACTGCTTCTTTGAAAACTAAAATAAACTTGTAATTCATCATGTCAAATATATTTTTTTATTATTTGCAACTAAGATTAAACATTTATTAGTAATTTACGATGGTTGATTTATTAGGATCTAGAATAGATGTTAGTTTTGTCTCTGTCAATAGACAAATGTTTAATATTTTAAAAAATACAATAACTATTCAAGACTATATTTAAACATTCTTATAAGTGGAACAATTTTCGGTCTTTAGTTTAGGATCAATCATTTTATTAAAAAACATTTATGATCGCCGAAATATTCAGCCCCTTACTATATCGCTAAAAAAAGACATATGAATCATACTTACCCACTAGCTTATCTTCTGTGCATTCTTGGAATTACCTCTGAAGATAGTTGTTTAAAGTTTAAACTATTTATGACCTAAAATGACATTACACAATTAAACTATTCAATTTTTAATAACACAATAGCAATGGTGATGTGTTATTAAAAATTGAAACAAATGATTTTTGTTCACATAATTAAATTTTGTGAAGTCGATCAGAACGAATTTAAGCAGCAATATGTGTGCAATATTTTTTAAATATTGAAAAGCATAAAGCTATATAAAAAATATGACATCTCAAGTACATTAAATTTTATTATTAAATAAACAAATAATAAGCTATCGTATTGCTATGCATCAATTTGTTATATATAGTACACGTATAGAAATTTTCTTAAGCATTGAAAAATTGGAAAGAAAAAAATTGAAGACTAAATGAGTTATACAAAAATAAATTTTATATCAATTCATCTGGAGAATTTATACTGAATTACTCACTTTTCTCAATCTTTAATACATAATAAATGGATATACTTAAAATTATGCAATAGAAATTTAATCAAAAGCGTAATTTACTGTCTTCAGAATATTTAAATGATACTCTAAAAAGACAGGATTTAACCATGCATATTACTATTAATAAATCCAATGCTACAATATCACTTTATTATAAAGTTATTTTTGTTTTCATTACAAATAATTTTCTTTCGTATTTTTTTTCAAATTTGCATTTGTTCTCTCCAACAACAATTATAAACATCTGGAGTTTTTTTCAATTAGTCGAACCAGAATGAAAAACTCACTATAAAACAATCATGCTCATTTCTTTGATAGTAATTATTGACTTAGTCACGCATGAGAATTATTGACTTTTCACAATTTGCATTCTTCAGCTAATGTACTTGGCTAACTTTACTCAGTGAGCCTGGACTTAACAATAGAAAATTAATCAAAAATTCAAATCATGATGTCTTCCGGCTATTTAAATGGCTAGAATAGAAGGCGGGAACTTAATACATCATTCATATCTATTCATATTAACATTATTCATACATTGAATAGAAAATTCAGAGACAGTAATTAAGTGTGAATAATATGCGTAATTTATGCAACAAGATGGTAAAAATATTTAGAAACTTATGAACATGCAGACTCTTAAGTAAATGACAACAAAATTAATATTTAAAAGAAATACCTTCTTTATAAGTGCAAATGCGGTAATACGTCTAAATCAATGAACCTTTAATTTAACTTATGATAAGTTAGTTGATTTAAAATAATTTATCAGTTAAAAAGTTAGTTTTAATGTTATTCAAAACAATACTCAATTCTTTAAAAGTATGAGCTAAAACTTAAAAAGCTTCTATTAAAAATAATTTTTTTACGTAAAAATAGAGACATTTTCATGAATGATGAAACTGTTTTCTGATAAATTAAATATTATAAATATAAGGGATTTTTTTAATGAACTCTTGATTTTTTAACAATTTTAGAGCAAATAATTTTCTATACAATTATGTCTCCTCAATATTTGTTTTGCAAAAATAGCAGTAATATAAAATTATAAATTTTTTATATTTGTGATAAATTTTAATTTTTTATGATTCATTTCAAAATATTTTTCGAAATTTTCTGATATGCATCCAAATTCAAAATTCTTTTTTTATTATTATGTAGTGAATCCCATTTACTGTTTGTAAACCATGAGCCGAGTCTGATCGGGTGCGACGTAACCGGAAACTGCACTTATATATTTAGTTTAAACCGTAGCTTGAATTGCAAATGATATTCTTCTTCCCCTATAAGAACTGAAACGAAACGGTAACCATGCTAGTTTTTAGCCAGCGTTGCACGTGGTTAGTCTCAGCTCGTGGCTTGTGATGTTATGTTCCCGTTATGTCCGTAATAAATTTTATTTTTCTAAAAACTATGCGTAGTGATTGGAGTGAGAAAACCTTCTGATTTGCATAAACACAACGCAACCACTCTAATTCCTACAATTATCTGAGTTTAGACCAATAAGGAAGTTAAAAATTATTCAGCTTATCGTGCAACATCTGCGCATATACAGCCCTATGATAAATAAGAATTACTTCTCAAACTACAAATCTATCAATAGCTACAAAAAAATCCTTATGATATATTTTCATCAGTTTCCTTGAATTGTTTTGTTATTTAATAACTTCCAAATATCATCTGAATATTAATAAATATTATTATATAACTGAACATTATATCAAAAAGTGCTTATAAATTTTAGATGTAAACTTATCAGTTGATTTAAAATATGTCTAGATATAATATCAAGCAATATATGCATTTTCTTTCTTCTTGAAATGTGAAGTAAATTTCATTATTATTGTGATTTAAGTAGAAAAAAATCAACATTCTATTGAAACATTTCATGTCAACCAAAACCAATTATTACATCAATTTACAAAAAAATTTAATGAATTATTTTTAATATACCTTTAATTTAAGTACATATTTATAGTATTTTCTATGTTTATTTCATTTTTGTCATAAATAAAGTAGTTCAAAGCTTATTTTATTTTCTTCCTTTAAAGCTGATTTCAAAAATTTTAAATATTTAATTATATTAAATTATTTGTTTAAAATTTATGGTATGTCAAAGAATGTTTCAAGCTATAGTATTTTTTTTCAAAAAGATATTAAAATATGTTTTATCTGATACCATTGTTTTAGAATATATATACAGACTTCTCTACTCTTCAAAGATTATTCGAAATTGTAGTGCAGTTTATAAAGGAGAAAGACGAATTTTCTATGCTGATTTCCTTCTTATAGCATCTTGTTTTAAATAAATTTAATGAAGAATATTTGATTATATTGCAAATATAGAATAAATTAAGTAAACATTTTATGAAAAAATATAATACAAACTGTATAAATTGTCCTAAAATTACAATGCTAAATAAAATTAAGGATGTAATTATCTGCTATGATTCCAAGTTGATTTGTTTGGAATATTGGTTGTGTTACTTTAAATTAAAACTCTCATTTATGAATTCATATTTAGTGTTTTTAAATAATATTTTGTCTTTCTACAGTAACATAATTTAGCTTTTTGATTCATCATCTAAACAATTTAGATCCCAGAAAATTAGAACAAATATATTTTATTTAGTTTTAAAGAGTGCAATTAAATCATTGGATTAAATGTTTGATGAAAGCACGAAAATAATTTTATAAAAATTAACTTTATTGTTCTAAATTCACGCAAATATATCATAAATTTATACAGATTTCAATTAATGCTAATTTCTCTTCAAATGGAGTAAAATAAAATTTTTAATAAAATACCATTGGAAGTTATTCTCAAAATTATCAAATGTCACCATATTAGCTAAAATTTGAAAAAAGAAAAAAACTTCTGGGAAAGTTTTCTGAAATACACTTATATGGAATTTGATATCTAGGTTTACGTTGCAGAACTCTTGTCAGACTTCAGAATTGAGGAAAATGACATGGCAAATAAGCAAAAAAATCGTCCGCGCGAGATATAACGCTCAAGGATGCAGAACATATTTTTTGGCTTCACTTGTTCTTAATGTGGCAAGAGTCATACAATCATCAAGCCAGAAATAAATTTCATTTCATAAAAGGCAGAATTTCTTTGTGACCTTTTAATTAACTTCTAACTCATAGATATGTTTTACTGGTCGGAAGAATTCCTATTTGTTCAAGTTACTTAGTAATTTCAACCGTTGTTCATATTTTAATCAAATGTCCCAAGTTTAGGTTTCCTCGCCATTCATTTAAATATTTTAATGGCTCATCTTCGAATGCTCCTGGGCGAACATCCCCATCAAAACATTTTTAAGTTTCAAAAAGTTGCTGGATTTTATCATTTTATCTAAAATATATGACTTATCAACTTTTATTCTTTGTTATTTTTATAATGGGATAACCTACAAATATATTAGATACATTTTAATACAATTTCATATTGATATTGTAATTTTTATTTATATATATATTTTTGAATATATATCATATAGCTGGAGCACTATAGCAAGAATTGTCTCTTACGTCATTAAAATCCACAAATCCAATCCAATTCTATCACACGCATGCAAACTTTAATACTTCTTTTTAAAGCTTGGTGGAAGTTTGAAAATGCACAATGTTCTGTAGAGATACTTAAAGATATTTCAAAGCTGTTAAATGAAATATACCCACTACTTATTATATATTTTTTTAAATTAGCCTATTGTAAGGTAAAAGTTCGCATAATAATAATTTTTTAAAAAATGTCGTTTCTACCTCTAATAATTACGTTGAATTATTGAATTAGGAGGATTTTTTATAACGATACTAAATAAAACATTGAAATATCAATACCGAATTATCGAAATGAAATAATAAATGGCATAAATTATGCTGAAATAATATCAAAGAATAATATTACTGAGGATATCACAGAGATCTCAAATCATTTTAAGATCACCGAAGCCCTTTTAACTATGTAATTTATCATATAATTTAATTTTCTATAATGCACCTTTCTTTTTTATCTATGTTAGTTCAACCCTGCCGTTCTGTTTGGGTCTATATGACCAGATATAAAATTTAAACATTCGTAAATGCATATTGCCTGGGGATATTTTCATGAAACATTTTGACATCTTTAGTAAATAATATGTACTCCCATAGTGATTTAAATTTATTCTTATTTCGAAGGAATATTTTTCAATTTTTACCTAATGTATTGTTCGGCTTAAAATGAGCCAATTCAAAAAAAGCATTTATTTTTAATCATACATGTTCCCTTTTGCTTAGAATAATTCAAAAGAAAAGTATAACAATAGTTTCTGTAATTTATTCGTTTACGAAACCTATTTCATTGCCGTTTATGTTGGATCTCATGACAGGAGATCTTGCTCAAGGCTCAAAAGTTTATATGATTAGCAGGGAACCAATCTATGTTCCGTTGATCCAACATTTATTTTTCTGATTTAATGTAAAAAATGTATTTACGAATTTGAGAGAAAAAATAGCGTGTATCAAATTCATAACAGAAGAATAATTCATTATGTATCAAACATGTAAGGCGCAATCTCTATCCAGCAAGTAATGACAGCAAAACGATTATGCTACGTAGCAATTATAAGAATTACAATTGCAAATCTCATGTAAAATAATATTGTTCAAATTGTAAATAAAAGTATTAACTTCGAATCCTTTTCTGTTATTTTTATAGATGCTTTATATTATTGTGTATTTCTATTTCAAATATTCTTTTGTTATTTTTATAGCTGCTTTATATTATTAGATATATTTTTAAATTTATAGTAGTATTGTTGAAATCATTTCTTAAATGTCACCTGTTAATTACGGCAAGAAAAGGCAATTTTCTGTGTCAGATCATATTGACCCGAACGCTATATATGTGAAGTAAATGCGAACAGAACAGTAGGGTTAATAATTGATACAAATTCAATTTTTTTGCAACTTCATGGGCTTTAACAGTTTTGAAAATTACAAAAGAAAAGGATATCTACTTGAAAACAATTAATAAGTTTAATTTGATAGTTCTGATGATGTGCTGCATACAAAGAAAATAGAAAGAAATAATATCATAAAAAACGCACTAATGGCATTAAAAAAGGAAAAGAAAAGACTATAAGCTCTTGTTTTTATAAATTCAGAGAAAAAGTTGATTAATAATGTTTAAAAACAGTGTTTTTTTTTAATTATTTCATGGCTAGAAGTATTTATTCATATTCGGGAAAAAATTGAAATATGATAAAAAAAAAGAAGTCTGCAATGCAAACCATTTCTTTTATGTTTCCTAAGTACTTTGTTATTTCAATAAATACATTCAAATGGAAACTGAATGTTTTTAATCATTCATAAATGTAAAAAAAAAAAATCCCTATGAAGAAATCCAGGAATTCAGCAATGAAGTAAGAAAAACAGAAAATGATTCTAAGGTTTTATTTTGTTGCCAAATGAATGGAAGATTTCTTTTGCATATAAAATGAAAAATAATTATATAAATTGATTGTCAAGAATATGTTTTTAGTGTATTTGAAATTATTATTTACATTTATTGCAGCTTACTTCGTAGCAAAAACACCTTCGTCTTTCAAATATTGACTAAAATTATTTATTGAAATGCGGATCCCGTGAGAAAAACAGACATAATTAATTTTGAATGTATATTTACAGAAAATAATGTATAAGGAAAAGTAATAAGGGAATTTTGATGATTAATTTTATACTCTGATTCTTTTGTGTGCAATCTAAAATTTTTTTCTAAATGCTTAAGGAAATAATGAAAATTAAAATTTATTGTTGAAATTTTCTAATAAATGATGCACTAACCATATGAATTCGTTCTTGGATAGGATTATTTTTTATTTTTGAATAATCAGAGGTGTTAAATATTTGAATGAAATTTTCATTGTTCTTCCATTTCAAAATTTTTTATTGTATTAAATGACATACATCGGTAAAGCAATAATAAAATTATAAAATTTGTACTTTGATTTTTAAAAAATAGTTCACCGTATCGATCGATCTCATTTAGCTTTCGAAAGAAGTAAAAAGCAATGATTACATTCTTCTTGATGGTCATTTCCGCTCACAAGAAGATAGGGTAAACTCTGAAGAGAATTCTAACGAATTTTTCTGTTGTTCCTTTTTTTTTCCAACTGCATTATTACTGTCAGGCTCCATCAAGTACGCAGACAAATATTTGTCTTTCTCAGTATAACACTAAGAGGAATTCTGAGATATACCAATGCTGAGAGAACGGCAAAAAATGTGGGATCAGTAAAAGCTAAAACTTGTTCTTCATGAGATTTATTCTACTTGACTTACCCGTATTGCATCAGTTCTTTCATTCATTCAGTTCCCAGAGTATCGGTTTATCAACTTTGCAGCAAATGAAAGATGAGTTGAGATATTTTTATTACTATATTTAATTTCAGTTTAATTCTAATGTTTCATTAGAAATGTATTCCTTTAAAATCGTAACTAATAAAACGAATAATATATAGAACATCATATATAATAATTATACATTTGAGCTAGAATTTAATTACAAATTCAATGCTAGAATTGACAGGTATCGTTTGAATGATTAAATGAATAATTTCACTGGATAGTTACAAAAGTAGTGAAAAAGCATAAGTGATTGTGATTTTTAAATAATTACATTATTTAAGATCAATACATTATTGTTAGAGCTTTCCATTAGTTTTTTAACAATTTTAATATTTACTTTCGAAGTATACATATAGCTGTATGACTCATAAATATAAGTGCTTATCTAATCAAAATCCAAAAACTTATTTTTAAGTATTTCAAATTCAACAAAAATAATAAGTATGGAAAATATTTGTTCTTTGAAGCAGAACAGTCCCATTCATTTGGCAAAAGATGTTCTCAGGTTTAGACACTAAATGGAAAATAGTCTAGAATGCTATGATTAGAGTGCCCTGACTAAAATTTTATACGAGGTCATTAATTAAAGCGATGAAATATCAGCTATTGGTAAATTAAAATCTCAAGTGGAATTATTAAAGTTGCTGTAAATTGGAACTTTTAAATTTTAATTTATGCATGAAATATTAAATAAATTATTGAAGAATTTTATTCTAAAGCTGATTAATCTTGAAAAAATTGTTTAATAATTTATTTAAAGTAATTATCAAAATGCTTTTGATTAAGGAATATGAACAGACCATTTTCTTTGACCATTGTTATCATATTCATTATTCAACTACAAAATAATTTTAACAACAATAAATGATAAATTTTATTCTTTATTTAGCATTATTTAAGTGAAATTATTAGAAATTAAAGGTAATCTATTTAACTTCTTTCCTTTTAATTAATAAATACCACATTCCATATTCTGGTGAACATTAAATTTTTTGAAAGAAGTTTTGACCAAGAAAGAAATAATTAATTTCTTTGAAAAAATTCTAATTAAAGGATTGATAATTCAAATAAAAAATCATAAATGATACGTATTGGTACGTGAATGGGAATATTACAGGCATGAATAAGACCAATCAGTTCAAACGAATGCACCCCTGTGGAACTTATAACAGAAGGAAGTGTATGATACATTAATAAAGGATATTGATAATGAAAAATGTGATGTTTTTTCCTGAATTTCCCTGGTAACTGGGAAACATTCCTCATACCATTGCTTTTGGTTATCGTTCGTGCGAGATAGGACATTGTGGTAGCAATTGTTTCTTCAGACATAGCTGACTCATTGTTGGTAGGATGACGTTAAAGTTACGTTAAATATACAAAATTCTTAATAAGTAGCATGTAACATTTCGAAACAATCCCCAATGGTCAAAATTTTAGTGCATCTAAAATCACCACATGGGAAGAAGGCACGACGGTGCACAAACGCGCATACGGAACACTTGACTGGATATTGAAAGATCTGCAAAGTGACTTGTGATACCTTGGAAGCATAATAGTTTTCAGTCTGGCTATTTCCACCAAACACTGTCTGTCATTTCATGATCCACTGTTTCCGATGAAATAAAAGTTTACCTCAAATCATCAAAGTTATGGCGCTATGTGTAGAAACATCAATTGACAACAAACATGAGTGTTGCATTCCTGGCCGGTCTATCTGCTTAAGATTTCTCAAAGTAATTGTATTGGCCGTGTACCTATCGACGAATCGAGTGGATTTATTTCATTTTCTCGGATTTTTTTTCAATTTCGTTTCCTACAAAAATGAGCTCGTCAACAAAGTGTCCCCGACGATCATTGATAATCACAAATGGTTGAGTGAGCGAGCAATTTTGGATATTAAGAACGAAGATGTTGCTGACTTAAACTTCGTAATTCAAAATCAAATCGTTTATACTCTGCACTCATTCAAATCTATTGGCTATGTAACGAAAAAAGTCACTAATTATCCATCTGAATTTTTAAACTCCCTGGATGTACCTATCTCACCATCACACAGTTTACAGCTGAAGGTTGACTCGGTGACCATGATGCTTCAAAATCTAAACTAATCAAATAAGCAATGGAACGCTTTTGATGATAAAAATAAAAAAGTGATGATCAATGTGATTCACGCAACTGCACTCAAAGGAAAATTCAAAGATGAGGAAGTTCTCATTCCCAGGATTCCCATGATCTCAAGTAATATGCCCTTTGAGTTTAAACGAATTAAATTTCCAATTTATATTTCATTCTCGATGACTATTAATAAATCAGCAAGTCAGTTATTGAGAATCTGTGGTCTAAATCTAGAAAACCCATGTTTTTCTCATGGTCAATTATATTTGGTATGTTCAAGTATTGGTAAACCATTCGCTTTCTTTGTTCTTTCGCTTGATAACAAAACAAAAACTGTTGTTTATCAGAAGGTGATTGACACGAGAGAATAAACCCGAATATATATATATATAGTATTCAATAGAAATTGATAATAATGTTTTAAACATTTTTTTTTTAATTCAAAATAAAGTATCATTGGAGTGAATAATCTTTCAAAAAACCTATAAATTGTTTCAGCCTTTAAACCTTTCAAATAATTTCGATCAATTTTCAGAAGTGCAGAATCATTTTCAGACAGTTGTATTCAGGTTGAATTACGATTTTTAAAGTTGCTATATAACGTTTACCACCAAAAAATGATGCTTGAAAATATGAAAATGTTGACTGTTTCTAAATTTTTCTGCAATAGCATATTACTAAGAAATTAAAAAGAATACATAATAAAATGTTTAACTGAGTTTTTCTCTAGTAGAAGGAAAATAAATTAAAGCTCATATTCGTTGAAAATCTAAAACAAACATTCACTCTAACTGAAATCTTAACCCAAGAAATGAAATTTAGATAGCTGCTATAACATTATAAGGGAGCTGATGCAATGTAGATGCATATTTAACTTTTCTGTTTTTGATTAGGATTAAATACAAAGAAAGATATTCAATTCTTTGTATCTCCAAATTAAATACGTAGCAATTCTTAGATTTATTATATATCTATTATTCACATCTTCGACTGAATTTCCAAATCATACAACTAGTAGCAAGCTTTGAAAATGAAATGTGTTACGCATCTCAAATTAGCAGATGCATTTATTAATATTATAGCCTGATATGAAATTAATAATGAGATATAATATGAGATTTATAATAAGGTATGAGATATAATACGAAATTTCAAGTATGCGGTAATAATTTATTGTTTTCCTCTGTTTCCAGATATGTTTTATGAGCACCGTATGCTTATGCAACATTTCTTTTATTTGAAATCAATTTGTAAAAAATCATTATTAAAAGTGCTGAGAATTTTTATGTTATGATTTTCTGTACGATTTAGTATCATGCTAATTAGGAGTGTTATAAATGATTTTGTTCAGATTGATTAATTATAAAAATTTGAATCAATTATCGCTTCTGTTTCAATGATTTATTTCATATTAATTTTTTTCTAATTTTGGTAAATTTTTACTTTAAATATTAAAGTTTCGAGACAAAATGTGCTTCTTTTTTGTTTTCTGAGATTAGAAAATAGGAGCATTGATGTATAATATATATTAAATATTTAATTGATTAATTAATTAAATTTCCATTCAATATTACATTCTGGTAATATTTCCAGATTTCCTCAAAATAAGTGTTATTTTTTCTTTACTTATATAATCTCATTATTCCACACATTATTTGGGAAGTTATTTAACTCTGCGCCTTTAGAATCTTGCATTCAGAAAAAACAAAATTGATTGCAAATTAAATAATTCATCTACTGTTTGGGCAAGTGTTTCAAGTCAATAAAACAACAATTAAATGTAATGTTTTGTAAAAATAATATTGATTAAAAAACGAACATTTATTTATTCAAAATTCAATCAATTAAACATTTAATAAAAAAAACTGCTAAATTTCGCGACAATTTGCATTGCAAGATATAATTTCGTCCTATTTTCAAATTTTATGGAAACTATTCAATAATGTTTTGCATGTAATCCTGTTATAAAGTTTACTTTAAGTAAAATGCTATTTTTAGTTAGGTTATTAATTATTACACATGCAAGATAATGACTCTTTTATAAATAATATAGATGACTGTCCAAATACATTTTAATTTTCCTTTTTAGAATGTTTAATTATAACTAACAAATACCTCTTCACTCGTTATAAAATAAATTTTATTCATAGTTTATTAATAAAACAAATGTCTTGCATTTATTATTGGTTTTATGGGTTATATCCATTTAGAGGAATAACTAGATTACCTGGAAATATTTCTTTATTAAATTCATGCGAGAAATAGTAAATAATTATTTCTATTCAATCGTGCTTGAAGCAACAACAAACGTTTTATGAAATATGAAACATAATTTTTATATTTATTCTATTATCACTTCCAAACTAAACCTTTCTTCCAAAATACATGATTGTATTTTTGAGGATTAAAAAAAATAAATAATCAATTATATTTTCAGCCTTTATCTCCATGTCTGCCTACAGTATTGTAAAATTAAAGAAACTATTTATAGGCTTTTTTAAAGGAAAGAAGATCAATTCTCATGTAAGAGTATTTCAGTTTTTAAGTTTGGACCATATTTTTATGAAATTTGCTTATTTAAGCCTATTTCATTTTTTTCTAGGAAGAATTCAAGTTATTGAATTGTGAAAAAACATTAGGTATGCTATAAAATTACTTTAAATGTTATCAAAAATTGAATGCATATAGTTTGTGAAATTTAAATACTTAAGCATAAAAATACAGAAACTAATTGGAGCATGTCAGACTATAGCCAATCTTTGGTGACATGCAATTGGTAATGACGTATCAGAAAATTAAAAATGAACTGTGTTCGCATTTTTTCCGACAACTGAAATTGAAATTGAAATTACAATATCTTATACCGTATTACATTTAAGTCACTATGTTTAGGGGTTACTGCTCTTACATACATTCGAACAAACAAACAAGCATGCAAAGAGAGAGAGAGAGTTTGGACATTTTTTTTGTAAAAGTCATTTTTTTTTCCGAATCTCTGCTTTAGGTCAAAATTTGGAAAGACTCCATGACTCAGTTGCTAAACTTGGGAGCCAAATTTCCTCTACCAAATTTATTACTTTTAAACTACTGCATTTTCACAGATATAAAAGTACAAGCCTACTTATGGTGAACACTTTGATGTAGTTAATATCAAATACGATATATATCTAAATCATATATGTTGAAGTTATTTGTCATTTTTAATTTATTAATTTGTTTCGGAGGCATCATGTTCACTTGTATTGGTTCAGACAGATTATCTCTAAAATAATTTCTTTCGAAATTTCATTTAAAAAAACACATAGCATAAAAATCAAAAAGCAAATTTGAGCTTCTAGTTTGAATAATGGCAGCTAGGAAGCTATAATTTAAAAAAAAGTTTTTCAAACTCATGGTGCCAGAAACTTACGGTCTCTTCGAAATTCCGAATTCATTTTTTCAATTACAATACATTCTTCTCATTTATAATAATAATAATAAAGAGAATTGTCACCATGAAAAATAAAATAAGCCAATTTTAGGAAATTGAAATATCTGAAATGCCTTTTTATATCCAATTTTCATAAATAAGGAACTATGAATGGCCTGATATTTTTACTACAAATTGTAAATTATTTGAAGCAACAAAAAGAACAAATTGCGATTTATATTCTTGATTTAATTTGATTATTTTTTATGCATATATACTCAGAACCTTTTAAATATGCCATATTTTTACAATTACAGTACATTTATAAGTCAAGACTAATTTTTTTTAATAATAGCTAAGTACTTCGGTTTAATATCAGACTCTCAGAGTTTGATTAGAATGAAAACTTCATGTCAATTTTCAGATGAGGATGATGTCGTATCAATTTACCATAAAAGAAAAGTTGTAATAGGTTCTGATTATAAAGATCTTTGAGCATCCGAGAGAAGAAGTCTGACTTCTAACATATAAAGATAACACTCACACGTTTACTTCCCCAACTCCCTTTTATAATAGGGGGAGTGTTCTTTCACATACCTTACAGATAGGACATAAAGTAAAGAACAACTTTGCCCAAACTAGCACTCTAGCAGGGGCGTCAAGATCACATTGAAAATGGGCTACCCCTAGGCCAGAGCCGATAACATGACAAAACTAATTTATCACAATACAAATCATTGGACGGAATGACACTCGAATTCGAAATTGCAACATTCAAAATAACCCGATAAAACTATTTTTGATATTCTAAAGTATAACAAAAATTTATGAATATCATCAAACAAATTTTTAGCCCAACTTTCCACTTTATGATATCAAAAATTAAAATTATCTTTTTTTATTTCATGATTGAAAAAAGAAAATGCTTTTTACTCTATCGGGATTATTGAGACTTCTTTGGTGGAAGGAAAAGTGTTTCACATGTTTGTTCCAAAAAGGTGCACACATGAAATATTAAAACCGAGAAGAAATTATAGTCTGATAATCCTATTACTTACAATAGGAGCATTTTTATGTGCTCAGTTCCTTAATAAACCCAAAAAAAGGTTGAAACAACTTAAGATGAATTTTTTTCGAATTTGTACTACCAAAATAGTGTAATTAGATGATTACAAAATGGGGATATCATTATTTTCTCCTTAATTATCATTTCCGTCATATGTAACCACTGTGTCTTAATCAATCATTGCATATTGCATCAAATACTTTTACCGCAACCTTTTACTTGCCTTGAGTGCATCACCTACATTTATCGCAAATATGTTGTTCTTAAAAACTGACGAGATATTTTATGACTTTAATTCTTAATTTAATTCTAATGAGGAATTTTTAAAATGCATCATAAAAGTGATATTTACCAACAATTTTATAAAGTTCTGAAATAAAATTTAGAATAGAATCAATACCATTAGTGTTCTTGAAGTTTTATTATATACTTTACAGTATCATTCTTTTTTATTATTATTATTTATAGAATTACCAAGCCAAAATTTTTTAATCATACCATTCTTAAAAATATCAAATATTATTTTCTTTTTTGAAAACTCATTAAATATTTTTTAAATAATAAAGACTTAATTTAACAGAGAGCAACTGAGCTTCTATGGGGAATTTACCAATTTTAGAACTTTTAAAATATTAAGAGAAATAGTTTGATTATTGGCAATTCGAGCTATTTTAATGTAGAAGTAATATGTTTTACTGTTCTGAATAAAATATAATTCCACAATGAAAGAAAAAAATATCCAAATAATTTTATTAAAATAATGTAAATCTCTAAACAAATATACTAATATTAAAGTTCCGCTATAAATAAAAAGACTTAAAAGTAGTTTGATTATTTGTAAACTGAAAAATTTTAATGTACAAATAAAATGTTTCATTGTTTTCATTAAAATCTCTTTCCACAATGAAAGGAAAAATATCTAATCTATTTTATTGAAATTTTATGAACCTTAGCTGTTTTCTATTACAAAAAATAACATGGTGTTAAAATTTATCATAAAATTGAATAAATATGATTTTTTAACAAAGTTTATTCAAAATAATATAAAGGATAGTTATAGATAAATAGATAAAGGGAATTTTACTTAAATGGAAATGTTAATAATCGAATTAGTTAAATGAATTAGTTATATTGTTATTATGATTACCACTTCAATTGACCACAATTTAAAATCTATATAATCTTTTTAGAAAAATGTTTCATCGCACTTTATTCTAAGATTTATGATAGATTATAACTGTAAATTTGCTTATAAAAATATTCTTTTCAATATATTTTTGAAATCAATTATGGAATTTCAATATAAGTAATAATGATTTTGCAAATATATATATGATAATCCTAATATATATTGGTAAATCACATTTCACTAAAATATTTAAATTAAAATGTCACAGTATATATTGTATAAAATATTCTTTTAAAACTCTTGTTCAATTATTTTTTTAAAATATGGTTGACTCAAATAAACAACAATAACTTGCAATCTATACAGCTTAATGGAAAATTAATTTATTATATTTGGATACGTTTCAAAGTTGTTATTTGCAGTCTCTTTCGTAGAGCCTGTCGTCATTGGAAGGATAATTAAGTAGAATCTGTAGCATTCTTAAGTTATAATAGAGTTATATTTCGCACAATTAGTCTATTTAATATGCCATTAGCATAACGTATCTGTTCCACTCTTAATATATTTCAATATGTCAAAGAGGAATCAAGAATTTATGCTCCTCATGTAATCCTCTCGAATTATAAAAAGTGTTAATATTAGTCTTTTTCTACTAACTAAAGGAAACTGCTTCTTCATGAAAACTGTTTTGTTTATGTCAAATTTTACTTAAGGAGATTTCGTCAAAAGTATCTAATCACAGAAAAAAATTAATTTAGGTACGGACCTACTTGTAATTTTGTTTCCTTCCAATCATTTGTAACAACTAGAACAAATAACCAAAAAAGAAATCCATTTAATGAGGAAATAAATTTAATCCTACAGATTACTGAATTCCTTTCGCTCTTGTGATGTTTGGTATTTCCTGAGTTTCTAAATATATCAAGCAATAAAAACATTCTTAGGTCCACTTAAAGAAGCAAAAAGGATATAACTTTGGGAAATAAATGAACGACAGGAAAATCATTACCATTTTATTCCTTGAACTACCCAATCATCTCTTGAACATGAAACCATCTGTGGATTCTCTTTTCGACGACTTTTGACCTTGCATGTTTTGTTTATGTATATCTAAATGCAATAAATACATGAACGCATATTCTATGAGATTTAAGAAGAAAAAAAACATATACCATAGTAAACAGAAATGGATAGTCGGTTTTATTTACATGTTTTATGATTTCTAATCATTTTTTGTTTTTACTTATGACACTTAGCCTGACTGAAAGCTGACAGCGATTTAAGCCAAAATTAACATTTTTGCTCATTGCACTAGGGCCAAGAATACGACTTGACTACTTCATGCTTCACTTGCACAACTCCTTTTTACAGGGGGGTACATTCATACAACTCACAGATAGAACACAGAAGAGCAACCATGACCTCTTAACCGGGACTCGAAACCGGGTCACCTAGATCACGGGGAAGACAGACTACCCTTATGCCAGTATTCTGACCTAGCAATCGTTGACCATATTAGTGTAATTATAAAATCAGAATGCTCGCAAAAAATTAACTTATGTTGTATCATTCACATAGTAAATTTCATCATGAAAAGTATTTAATAACTGCCATCATGGTGTTTTTTACTATGCCTTTTATTCTAATGCAAGATTCAATTTGACAATCAAAACTAGATTGTCACTCAGAATTTTGTCATGCAATATGCTAATATCCGTTAGTTGAAATGTCACAGGATATTCGTTTAAAATGTTTTGTTATTGGGAAGGGTTTTAAATTTCTTTATGAACATTCACGGTTTTACTTAGTGTCATCAATTAAAGACTCACTGAATGTAAAAGGAATTCATAAAAATAATACATCAAAAAAATTTCTTTTAAATTGAAAAAATAAAATAATCTGGAAATGAAACCAGCACTTAAATTCTACGAATTCACTAAAACCTATATTTCTGTATTAAAAAATTCTAAAATAGTATTTTTCTCTCATTCATGGTTGAATCAAGAAACGTTAAACACAACCAATGAGACCAATGTTTGAATCACGATTGTAACAAAGAAAGAAGACGTAATTCAAATCACTAACTATTCGAAGTAGTAAAGAAAGTAGTAACACTCCGAAACAAATAAAGAAAACAAAATGACCGGACTGTCACAACAGCAGCTTTGGCGGGAACTATGATCGAGTCCTAAGAGCCATCACCGGCCATGGTACAAGCCTAGTAAGTGCCATCATCGATGGTTGGAGCCAGATGTACACCTATATATGTACCCATCAGAATAGCGAGATCATTTTTCTTGTATACAGCAGACCACCCCACCACATTACAATGCTTCCGATGGTTTTCTTTGAAAATAGTCCTGTACAAGTTGAATTAAACAAATGTTATTTATTATCTCCGTTCTGGTTTTTCTTGTATTAATGAAAAAAACTTAAGTAAGATAAACCCTTTTACTTTATATCTGTACAGAGATAAACTAATAGGGTAAAACTAAATCCATATTATAGCAAAATGCTTAAAAGTTGGATGCTTTCAGACAAAGACGAAGATATAAAACTACCCATACAACAAAGTATGATAACAAAAAAATGGTATTGGCAAATAGTAAGAGAAAAAATGTAATTTTTTCTTACGTAGAAAAATAAAATTTATTGAAAAACAATTTTTAATGAAATTTATTGATTAAAAAGTAGATAATAATTTGATTAGATTTTAGTTTAGACTGATATCTAACTATCGAAATCCGAAAGTTGACCATTATTCAGTCAAAATATGGCAAAGAAGATACCATTATCACTGATGATATCTTTTAGAAGTTCTATTCAAAATAAGCAATATTAAACAAAACTATCTGATGCACCGTCTTTTGTGTAATTTATTTGCAATGATCCTAGAACCTTTACTGCATTCGCTTTTCAGCAATTTTTTATTAGACTAAATATTTTTTCATGCATACAATTTTAATGGAAAATTATGTAATTTTATTATTTTAAAAATTATAATAATATTTAAATGAAAAAGAATACATTTTTGATGCTTTTGTTATATGCGTTAGTTGTCTAACATTCATTACAAATGTAAATTAGGACATCATTATAAAAAATGCAAATAATAAGCTTGAAGGGAATCAAAAACACTGCTTTGTGTATCTTTTCACATTTTATTTAAATTCTTGTTCCTTCATTGAGTGTAATTTATTCACACTTTTTCACAGAAATAAATGTTTGTAATTGTCTCTTGTTTCTCTGCTTTGCATCCTTTTACAGATATGCTGAATTTACTGAAAATAATAACTTTTTTTATTTGTTTGAATGTTGGAATGAGTTAAATATCTGTTTTGTCATGCAGATTTTTTAATTGTATAACAATGGCTTTAGGAAGAACAAAACGCCGCTTCTATAACATTTTTTTAAATCTTGTAACGTGCTTGCATCTGCTTTAAAACCAGAAATAGAACTATTTCATTCAGGCAAGAGGGAGTTTGTAGGATTATATAAAAAAAAAATCTTTTCTTCTGTTATTTCCATGATTGTCTGAGTAGCTATAAAAACAATTAGCAGAGTTATTTTTCTTTGGTATTTGTTTTAATGTAACAAGATGAGAAATTTGCATAGTAAAGGTTAATGTATTTTTTTTCTTTGCAACACATTTTTACTGATCATTTGCCTTTAAATCTGTTTCTTGTTTGCAAGAAGAAGTATCGCGTTTATTATCAGAAGGGCTAAACATGAATTATTTACTTAAATAATGAAGGATAATGTAAATATTTCAATTATTAGTAAATAATTAAATTATTCGCAAGTTCATTAAAATAACGAAGAAATATATATAATGCGAAAATAATGTGATATTAATTTAATAATGTGATATTTATTTGATTTAATGTGATATTAATTTATTGCAAAAAAAGTGGAAAAATATATATGAAGATTTTTGTAATAAATTTTGATAACATTATTTTTGAAATTTTGTTTGGATATTAATTAAAAATAACGGAAAGTTCAAATTAATAAGTTCAATATCAAAATTTGCATCAAATGATTATAAAATTATTTATTTTAAATAATTTGATACTAATTTTGGTATTGAACTTAATTTGAAGTCTAAATTACATTCAAATATTTTTTTAAATGCAAAAGGAAATAACATGTAAGTTTCTTAATGTACATACAGCATTTGATTTATATTCTGGTAAATGAAAATAGTTTGACGTTTTGCTATGCATTGTTATTAATGTTTACTATTTTTAGAGCAGTATCCAATATAATAATAAATCTTGTATATCAAAAGTAAGGAACCTAGAAAAGCAAGGATGTAAATTAATAAGTGCGTCCGGTTCTCAAATTCCTTGCAAAATAAAATTAAATGTTATACTTTTAAAAATAAATTCATATATATTTTTTTTTCAAATTGTAGGAATACTTTATCAAATATTTGTTATTCTCAGCATGGTTTAGAGGTTTGTTGGCGAACTTTTGTTAATATTAATTTTAGTTTTCTATAAATATACACCTAAATGCTATTTTTTAAGTTTTTTTACGTAAGATATTCATAATAAATTCACTTTTCGTTTAAATAAAAATGCTATTAAAATAAAGAAATGATTCTGATTCTCTTTTACTTCAAGATTTATATATGTGTCATTACATATGCAAATAATAATTTCCTTTGAAATGAATAAGAATATTATTTCCAAATGTATTAGAAAATAATTCTTTGTGATAATTATTATAATTTTTTATTCTTTCATTTACTTTTGTTCAATTGAATGCATTTGTACATGCATTTTTTACAGCTAAATGTTTTAAATAATTCCTTGCTTGGCTGACGTATTTATTTCAGAGAATCACTGTATTTCCTTAAAGGGATAATTTTAAGCTCTGTTATAAATTTAGGTGATACAATATTTATATTTAATTATTGTTATTTTTATTTAATTTATAATTATTTTTATTTATATTTATATTTAATTATTTATATTAATTATACAAATATTTAATAAACTAATAAAGGAACATAAAAATGCTGCTTTATATTTCAACATCATTATTATATCACATATTCGGGAGCAAAAAACCATTTCTCTGAGTAAGCGTAATGCATGTTTGTCTTTCCTAAGGTTAAAAAGCTAAACGTTATTTCAGAATTATCAGAGAATCGAATGTATGTTTTAAATACTTGTTTTTTCAAATGGTTATCACCCAATTTGACCCAAAACTATATTTGACATCTCAAATTCTCATAATTTTCACAAGTATTATTCATAGAATTTTTGAGTTAATAAGTTTATTAAGATGTAATTTTTGAGTTAAGCATATAAAATTAAAATAGACTGATGATTAGCATTGTAATGGATCTGATTTTAAATGTGATATCAATATTACACCTCAGATGATGAATCTGTATGGTTAATATTCGTTATTTTATATATATTTAGAAATTTTATATTCGTTTTACTTATATACAGAGTTCCTCGAAACGGATCTAATAATTTTAATAAGTGACCATGCAGCAAATTTCATTCTTCCAGCTCAAGTTGTATTCAATTATCTTACTCAAAAACAGACCTATTGCAAAAAAGTGTGTTTTAAATTAAGATTCGTTACATACATACATGTGTGTGTGTTTGTGTGTGTGTGTGTGTTTGTGTGTGTGTGTGTGTTTGTGTGTGTGTGTGTGTGTGTGTGTAAGTGTAAAATATTTCTCTTTATAAATTTCAGATACAAGATTATAAAAATCAAATCATAGGCATTTAAATAGAAGGTATTCATACTCTTAAAATGAAGTGCTTGTGTATGGGCGTATTGTTTGTAAGTAACAGAATATAAAGTTATTTCTAGACCTAGCAAAATAAATGGAATCTGCAGCTCCATAACAAACTGCATGAAGTGAAGAATAACATTGGCTAGTGGTCTGTTCTTTCTATTCGTTGGGCGGATGGCAGGTTGACTCGCCTACGTATAGGACATACACGTTTCACACTCAAACATCTTATTTTTAGTGAAAGGGCACCAATGTGCCCGACGTGCCATGTTGATTTTAGCCTAAACCTATTTTGATTGAGTGCCCTACTTTTATTTCACATCGTCTCCAATACTTTCACACATCATTAGTAATTTTGAGGGACTTGGTGGGTGAGAAATACCACCCAAATATTTTTAACTTTATGAGAGCCATTGGTTTTTTAAATCATATTTAACGTTTTAGCAAATTACTTTTTTCTGTTCACTTAAAATTTTTAACCCTGCTGAATAATTCCATTCAGTTAATTTTTTTTTTCAAAATGCTGTTCTGTTTTTTCTATCTAACGTTTATAAATCTTAGACATTGGTGTTTTTTCTATCTTTTAAGACATTTTTATCAAGGTTTAGAGATTTAATCATTAGTAAAGACTACTCTATCGTTTGCTTGGCGCAGTATAGCCAGACATGGCTCTTGCGCCATAAAACTCCAAATAACCAAACCAAACCAACCAACTAAACCATCCTGCAATACTGCATCCATTGCAATAAAGGATTTATCCCTCTAGTTTCAAGAAGGCTCCGATATCTT
The DNA here is from genome assembly GCA_026543055.1 of Argiope trifasciata. NCBI lineage: Eukaryota > Metazoa > Arthropoda > Arachnida > Araneae > Araneidae > Argiope > Argiope trifasciata. The sequence continues at coordinate 600,196 of JAPMOQ010052942.1, read as the reverse complement.
ATTTTTTTTTTAAGAACTACCCAGTGAATATTATAGATTCTTTGTAATATATAAAAAACAGCATTTTTATTAATATCTTGGTATTGCAGAAGAATAGTTCTGAAATAATATCTTAAATGAATAAGTGCTGCATATTGATCTAATTGAAAGATTATTTAGTTCTATCTTCAGCAATGTTTTCCTTATTGAATCACTAAAATGCTATAATTAAATATTTACCTATAAATCAAATGTGTATTTAAAATTATAGTCAAAATATTATAAGTATAGTCAGTCAAAACATTAAAATAACAGTCAAAAGATTTCATGTTAAATTTCATTAAAGTAAATAACAGTATTTTATAATTATTTCGTTCACGTACATGTGGGTATACAGAGTTACCCTATAAAAAATCTCTAACTTGTACAGATTTCTTTCAAATTTTGATTTAAGTGTTTAAATTGTGAACGAAATTCTGTTTATTCAAGTTGTTATATTTATCTGTCGTTATTCCATCTGTATTCATAAATTCAGGCTATCAGGTTGTTAAAAGTATAGACAGCCAACACCATGACGATTTTTTTTCTTTTGGACCAAATTCTTGAAGGGGTTAACCGTCTATCAATTTTCCATTTTATCTAAACCTGTACTTTAAAACTAAGACTTCTACACCATCTAGCTCTTTACATTTTTTATTATCTCGGTTGTTTGTAACAGGGTAGTTGGATAGACACATTTTCTAATTATGTGCTTTGAGTTTTCAAAATCCTTTCCAGATATCAAAGAAAATCAAGATCAATTAACTTTAAATCACAATTAATTAACAAATAATAATTTTACTAAGAATTTTTTTCCTGAATTCCATGCATATTTTATGGAAACATTTTTTTACGAGATTTCAAAAAATATCACTCCATATTTTAAGAGATAAAGCGAAATATAATATTCTGTTCTGCATAGAACTCAGGATATTAAAGAAGTCTTCTCATTTTACTTCAATCTTACTATTATCTTTAAGAATGAATTATATTTCAAAGAAATATTTTCACTTTACATTTTCCTTATCACGAAATCAAGAAAAGAAAATAAGACTTCTTATATTACTTTAAGAATCTTACAGATACTTAAGAATATATCTTAATTTCTATTGATATAAATTTACAATTCAACTATTTTATACTCCATTTTAAATTTATGTATTAAATAAAAATTGTATGTAAGTAAATAACATCAAACAAAAATGGATGAAAGGATTCAATGATTTTTTGTTCAAAAATTCTAAACTTCAGAAATTTAATTTCTCATTATAAAATATCAAAAATGGCGATCTCAATAACTTCCTAAATTCAAAGGAAATTATGTGATCTAAATTTTAAAAAGAAAATCATTTAAAGTTATGTGATCTAAATCAAGCTTTACCATAGTAAGAATACCTCATTAGGAATAAAATTCACCATATTTCCAATTTTTTTCAATGATTTTCTTTGCTTTGATGACGATGAAAATACTTTAATTTTCAAGGTTTATGTACTGGGAATTTTTTTAATTTTATAAACAATGAATAAATTACTTCTCACAGATGTTCTATGGAACCGATCAATTTTGATGCTTAAAAAAACCTAAGAAAGGATTATGGAATGTTAATCCTATTAGTTGCAAAAAGGAATACACGTCAGTTTGTGCATGCTGAATAACACCTGAAAGAGTGTAAAAGTAAAAAGTTAGCGATAACATTTTTTACAGCATCAATAAAAAACATCATAACGAGATTATGAAAAGAAAGTCGTTATTTCTTCATTAATTATACTTTTGAGAAGATAATCTCTACAGTCTTAAGGGATGTGAATCATCTTCTCATCTCCTAATTAAAGACAAATGTTGTTCTTAGATGCTGTCACAACTATTTACGACATTCTATTTCTTTCTTTCAGTAGCAGTTTAATTTAGTGAAATTATACACCTTAGAAACTAAATCCTATTTGTGTATGAAAATTCTAGATCAATAATTCATACTATGATATTTTTTTAGTATTTCTAAAACATTAAAGGTGAGTATTTCAAATTATTTAATGTGTTGTTTGATATTGTTACATATATTCAGTTTAATAGGTTATATGAATGAAAACCAAATGCTCATTTACTACCGTATTTGATTTTAAATCATCGAAATAATAAAACAAATTCTTTAGATGTCTTGCTTTACAAATGATTTTACAATGAAAGAGAATATATGAATAATGTTAAATGAAGAAGCGGAAAGAAAATGAAACTAAATAATATTTTGATTGAAAGATAAAAAAAAATATTTAGATTATATGTTAATCATTTACAAAATTTCCAATGTTACTTTTTTTTCTCTTTTTATTCTGAAATTACATTCTACCAATGGTCCTGAAATAGGTATAGCTTGTCTTCCCCTTGAATAGGGCGTCCTAGTTCGGGCATGGTTGATTTTTCTCTGTGCTCTATCTGTGAGTTGTGTGATTATGTACCCACGTAAAAAGTTGTTGAGAACGCTAGTGAGACGTCTGAAGTAACTAAGTCATAATTTTGGCCATAGTTGGAGCTACTAAAAAGACAAGAGATGCTCACTCTGCTTAAATACCTGACAGATAACTATCTGCAGGTATGTTAAGTGTCATAAGGCACAAAAACAACAACAGAAGTCTTTATTCAGCAAATAGTGTTGTACTCTTGACCAAAAGTTCTTGCTTGTGACATTGAATTCATTAATTCATTGCTATTCATTTCTTATTATTTGATGAACGGTAATGTCTTTTCTCGTAATTTCTATCTTTATAAGAAAAATAACATCATTTTAGTATTTTAAATTGAAAGACTTCATTGATTCTCATTAAGAATGAAATAGGTTTCATTTTTTTTTTCTATTTCATTTTCACTACATTCATCATTAATGTATCGATCTAAAAATTATATTCATTTTAGGCCCAGTTCTTCACAGCTTCCTTCCGTTTGCCATACGAGTTGAAACGCATCCCTTAAAGATGTTTTTACTGGCACATGAAAATCGCAAGGTTGTACCCGGTTGCAGGGTGGATGACCGAAATGCTCCAAATTGAACTTTTACAGTTCCGAGTGCGTGATCCTAGATATACGAGGTCGCACCTGATAATGGAACAGAAACTACAGATCCCCAGTGAGTAGCCCTTGTCTTTTGTCCTGCACCGACCTGCGTAGTCTTAGGAATGTTTTACAATACACATAGGAGTTGATAATTCTTCTGTGATTGAGGAATTCAACACCTAATCAACTTTTGACGACAAACTCGTGAACTTTGTGAAGCTCTGGATCTCGTTACCGTCACAGAGATTTTCAGAACAAGGAATCCTTCTGCTCGTTAATTAATGAGATCGTTGGGCTCATTCCAATTGTGTATACTTTGAATAAAATTTCATTTATACTCACACTGTTGTTTCGTGCCTTTTCATTTGAATACTACTTTATTTGAATCACAATTTACATCTCAAATCACTCGATGACATCAAACATCAGAGCGTTTCTTGTTATCAATTATACCATAGTAAATATTCTTCTCATATATAATCTTCTTCTCATCTTCTCATAAATATTCACATTCAAATAACATGTCAGGGAGTAATTTAGTAAATCAAGTGTGCAGGTTTAGGGAGTTCAATATCAATTTTTCTCGAAACTACTTCTTGTATTCCTGACTAATTTGAAATAAATATTATTAAATTATATTTCTTGTTTCATTGATAACATTTAAACTTTTCATATTAATAGGCCATATTCCATTTTTTTATATTTTGACTCAATACTGAATTATTTTATGAATCGGCTTAAATCTTTCATCTGACTTTTGTTTTTATAGCATATTTTTGCAATGACAATATCAATCTAAAAAAGTCCTAATACGAAAATATGAAATTAAAGAAAGGAGTGAACACAAAATAAAGGAAAGTAAAATGCAACAAATTGTTAAGAAAGTAGCAAATTAATAATCAACGAATTGAAAATTTATCAATTAATTTACCAAATTTAGAATCAAATATAGGTCAACTGATCTTGTCTTGTTATTAGCTGTCATTAAACTGTTATCCACTTTTGTTAATTTTAGGTAATAACATGTCTGCAAGATAAGAAATATTTGCATAGACGTATGGTTTATTATATAGAAATGTGCAAAACAAATCTTACATCATTCTTAGTTTTTAAGAAAAATTTATCATAAACTTTTTTTAATTACGCATAACTACCCTAGCAATGAGACGTTTTAAAATTGCTGATGAAAGATACCAATATTTAATATTAAATATAAATTATATTTTTTAAAACAACCGAACACGTCAATTTATCTTTTTCTATGACTGCCAGTAGTTAAGGATTATACAGGGCAATTAGTACACAGTTAGTGTGTCATTACTGTATAGCTCATAATTAGTGTGCATTTCTTCTACAGAGTATAGTTTATGTGTTTTTATACAAAAAAACTAACTATAAATAATGCAATGATTTTTTGAAAAAAAATAATATTTAAAGCATAAAAATAACAATTTTGTTTTTTAAAGAAAATATCATTTCTAATTATTGTTTTAGTTTAAATAATGTTTTAGTTTATTTTCAGTTATTTTTTTAATAATCAAATTTTGGACTCGTATTATTTCTCATTTATTTATTTAAAGACAAAACCTAGCAAAAAATTTCCTTTACACTTAATGGAGGCAGGAAAATTAATTGTTTATTTTAGAAATAATCTAAGCATAGTAAATAAGACTACGTTAAATTGATATCAAACAGTGTATTTTTCTTTTAAGTAAACAAAATATTAATTTTGTAGGCATCATCATCCTTGTTTAATATTCAAGTATTAATCAAAATGCTCTTAAAGGAATAATTTATTTTATCATTTTAGATAAATATTCCCCTCTGTACTTATTTATTTTATTCTAAAACTATAGGATAAATATTTTCAACTTAGCGAAATCATAAAAACTTGAAATCTTAAGAAAAATAAATGTTTGGCTGAATTATCAGTGTAAAAACATTTCTTTTTGATAATAAAAGTCTTTAATTTTGAAGGGCAATTTCATACATGAAATAAAAATTAGTTAATCACTCAAACTAAAATTTTCTTTCAAAATTAAAAGCAAATTGTATCAATATATTTTTTTTTAATTTAAAATGCAATTTCTTTTTCTAATGATATTAATAAAAAAAATATAATTTCTAACATTTTTAACAGGTTTTAATCGTTTTTCATTTCAACGTAATAACAAATTTGTAAAATACATTTTTTTTTATATTCTAAAAATTTTTGATCAATAATTTTATATTTGATAATTGACGATAGTGTATATTTGGCTCATTTTATTTCTTCTTCAAGATATTCTGGAAATTAAAGATAAAAAAAATCAATTAAAAATTCTATTTCACCGAAGACTTAGAAAAAGAAAAGAAATAAAAAGTAACAAAACGTAAAAACAGTGTTATCGTTCACTTTCAGTTTTCCAGATGGAAACTTGACACAAATTGAATTGTCTAGAAGAAATTTGATTTTCATGCAAGAATGTCGTCTGTTTTTCAATTATTTCATGAGATAGAAAAAATTAAATTATATTTTCAAAATAAAATTGTTTCATTTATTCCCGGTAACATTAATTGGCTAATGTATTCGTTGGCATGTTGGCATTTCCCTGAATCTTCCAACCATTTTAAATTTTGTGTAAACTATTTTGAATATTTCTCCGTATATTTATGCTTAGTTTTATATTTTATTTTATTTCAATTCAAATCGACTTTCTTATGCAAAATTTTAAAGAATAAAGAAAGCATAAATAAAGAAACAACATAATTATCTCATAATGTTTGAAGTTCTTTGCAGGGAAAATGAAACGTAATATTCCACTTATGGCTTTAATTATAATTTGACAATCGCTATGTTATCCTTTATGGCAATAGTTTCTTAATAAAAAGGTAGTCAAACATGTCAAGAAAATTATTTTAATCGTGTGAAAAGGATATCTTAAAATTTATTTTTAAAAAACATGAAATTATAGATCACAGGAATGCTTTTTTTTCCTTTTAAAGTTATTATTATTATATAATTGACGGGTTTTCTGCAAAACGGAGGCACCTCCAATTATTCATATTTACAGAAAACGGGCCGTAGCAGCAGGAACTACCACTAAATCGCAACAAATTAATGAGATAAACATTTCCACCACTTACGTCAACGCTAGAACTAATGATTGGAACTATATCTTTCTTGTATCAAACGAACAAGTTTTGATTTTACAACATGATTTTTCAAGTAACTTCAAATTCCCCAAATTGGAGCTACATCTTTTTTGCGGCAAACCCTCCAATTGTTTTAATCTCTAATTGCATCTGCTTTTATGATCCATTTTTATCAACTATTCCCAGTCATTATGCAAGGCGTAACATAATAAGCAGTGACAATGAATCAATCAGTCCAGTAATTTCAACAATTAAAGTTTTTCATTTATCACCAGATTTTAAAATTTCACTTCCAAAGTGAAATGCTATAGCATTGTATCAATAAAAATATTTTTCCCGTCCATTTATCCATTATAATGAAAATAAAATAAAGTCTGGCCCTCTGACCACTAGCAGTATTTTAAATTATCCTAATAAATTTCACAAAATCATAAATAATGAAGGTCTCTAAGACAATTATAAAAAGAAGTATTCATGTACTTCGCTGAAAGATTCTAAAATAAAAAGCCCTTGTCATTTATCAAATATATAATTGAAGTAGTTATTAATAGAATTATTTTTCATACAATATTTTCTCTATTATTACTTAAAATATATTAAGATGGAATTGATATTTCATAAAAAATATAAATTAAAATATAAATAATATCGATTATTTTAGGTATAGCAATACAAATATATTCATAATAAAAAATAATTTAATTTAAAAAAAACTGAATTAAATATTATACAACTTAAATTTTATTTTGGAGATCTTCTTGTTAAAATTTTTAAGATATGAAAAAATGTTTTCGTCCAAAACATTTATGATACAAAAATAATTCTTACTTCCACAAAGAACACATATCCTTAGAAGAACATACATGAAAAATAGTTTGTAAAGTAATGCATAGATTTAAAACAAACCGACAAAAACTTCTAAAATCGTCATTTGTTTTTATTTCGGTTTTTTTGTAAATCCATTTATAAAATGCTTAATAAAATAATGTGCATCAGTAAATTTCCATCTATATACCCTTCGCAGATGGAAGAACACCAAGACTATACTCTAATTCTCATAAAGCATTGTCCGATTTTTTAATGATCACACAAGCCACAATTGTAATTATAATTTGGATACTTTCAACATCTTCAAACGAACTTCACCTTGCAAATAGGAAAGTGAACAGAAGTGTCAGATTCAGGTAGCCAAATATTGCATTAAAATTCATTCTTAATGATATTTTTGATAACACTTGAATGTAGAATCGCTGTCTGATGGCTTTAAAAAATTCTCATAAAATACCTATTCCACAGTATAACTTTTAGGTATATTTAATGATCCTTTTACTATAGTTTACTTCTTGTCATGGAAAAAGGAATGACCATCGTAGGTATTTTAAGTTCTTCAGTATGTTTAGAACAGGTTATTTTTCAATTATAAATTATGAATAGAATTTTATAGCAGGAATAAGTTATAAGATTGTACTTTGGTTTTCTTGCATACGTGCTCATTGTTTCTTTAGTATGTATATACAATTTTCACCAACATTATAACGGCATGTAAAGACTGCTTTCAAGATTTCATCTGGTTTGTGATGTGATAATCTCGATCAAATATAATTAAAAATATGAGAAATCAGGGAAATCCACCCTTTTAATATAATTAAAAAGATATATTTAACAAATTTGTGAAGCTTAAAATTATTGTGAAAGTTAAAAATGACACTGAGAATTGTTGAATATCCAATGAATACTTTTTAGATTGCATTCTTTTTTATAAATAGTTCAAAGTCGTTGTTTTAAAACAGATACTTTTCCTAAATTAACTTAAATAGTGTTCATTTTCTTAAAAGTTTCTTTTACAAATTTTCGACGTTTTTTTTTCTTTGTTCATTCGACCTTAATGTATCCTCCATAGTAATAAATGTATATCATAAATATTTTGCCTGGGTTATTCTTCAAATTTTTCTCTCAATTTTTGGAAAGTAAACATATTATATATTTTTTATATCTATCCAGAAAGGCTACTAAAAAATTCCATTCAAATCTTTTGATTTAACTTCAATTCAGTGCCGCTTCCAAATTCAAACTACATCAGCAATTGAACATCACTACATAAGGTAGCAAAAAGATTTTACACGTTATTTTAAAAACAGACTGAGAATAATAGCAAAATTTTTAAACATATTAATAACAAAAGATTATCCCATACTTCTGAACAAGAAGTAAATTATCAAGACTAAATAGTGTAAACATTTCAATAGCATAAACTTTTATGTCCTGTAAGCACCATTAAATGGGTACTCAAAAATAAATTACTTCTAAAAGCCAAATATATAGTCCGCTGAAATGCAAAAGCTATTCTTCCGATACTGCACGAACCTTCAATTAAGTTTAAATCGATATAATATTTGAAGACTGGAAAAGACTATTCCATCTGCATGAACCCCGTCTTTTTTGAGTTACATGAAACACATGTGCTCAGCATCCGTGCTATTTCTAATAATGTACAGTGCATCATTTTTGCTTTTTGTCTCTCTCTCCAAATGACTGAGAATAACTGACAACGATACAATGTCTCATTCCTGAGGTCAACACTGATTCCTAGTATACGATGTAAATGAGAAAGATGAAACAGCACCTCGATTCCGGCCTCATCAGAGGATTATTCATCAAAAGGAAAGCTGAGAAGAGATTATTATTTAGATTTTATTAATGTTGTGACGCTGAACAATTTAGAAAAGTTTAGGTGTCTGATTAAGATAATTAAGAGCAATAAGTTTACGATGGTAGTTTCAGTTTAACTTCGATATTTCTTTTATAAATCTTTTTTGGATAGAAATGTATTATTTGTTGGTGTTACATATTTCTTTCAAACTAATGTTTAATTGTGAATCATGGATTGAATTTTTCTTTAACACAAATTGTTTCGTAATTTATAGAGAATCTAAGTAAATCTTAAAATTTCTTCAGTAATTTTTATTTTCATTTCCTATTTAAAATAAATGATTAGATTTCAGATAGCTGAAAGATAATTTACTGGAATTAGAGATGGAAGATGAAAGTTGATTGCAATTAAAACTTTTATCCATAATATAATATTTATGATTGCATCAAGAAGATATAGTTAAGCTGAAAATTATAATGATAAAACATTTTTTTAATTTCATTAACTTATTGCATTGAACCTACTACAAACTACTTATAATGAATGCTTTCACGTTTCATTCATAAGGTTAAGTACATCATCCTTATCATTCAACAAGGACTCTAAATTATGAAAACTGTACATAATTATTAAAATAAAATACATGTGAAAGAAATTAAACTACTTACTAAATCAAATACCATTGGAAAACATTCTTATATTCAATCATATTAAGTAAAATAAAAATTGCGCAAGAACGTTTGCATAATTATTGAAATATATGTTAACATCAACCCACTGTTATTAATTTTAAATACCTTTTATTTCACAGGAGCGAAAAATATATTTCGATTGAAGAACAGAATTCACAATCCATTTTCAACCCTTTCCTATTTATTCAGCGTAAACAGACGAATTTACAAATAAGGTTTCAGGAAATGGTAGATGCAACAACAGAAGCCTATATTTCAATAATATGGAGTTCACCGAAACGCAACTGCATGTTCCTGCAGCCCGATCATAGTATTACCATATTGTATTAAAATGGCAAATTTGAATCAGACACTACCATAAATATAAGCGGAACGTTATTGTAATCGTCTATGATGCTGCTAAAGCACTTCGGACTGATCTGGAATAATCATTTTGGAACTTAAACTCTGTTCACTGCTTATCAATCTATAGTTTTTACCCAATCGTACAAGGTAATGGGGGAGAGAGGAATCAAATCAGAAGAGCAGTTTATAGTGCTTGACTGATAGTCATTTACCTACCGCGTGTATACCACTTTATAGCCCGAAGCTTGTTTCAGGATAGTATTTAAATTAGCAGTATCTTGATTCTCTTTAGAAGAGTCAAGTCAGACCCTGTATTTTTGAAGAATGTGGAGAACATCCTCCTCTCAATGAATAAACGTTTCATAATTGATAAAATCATTAAATGTTCGCATTTCATTTAGATAAAACTTAATAGTGATTTATGTAAAAACCAAATACAATACAGTATTAAAGTTACCGGATTAAAAAAAAGATTATTTAAAAATTTTCTTTATATAATATCTCATTAAACATTAAGTTTCAGTATTAAAAAAGTCTGTTAATGAGGGTAAAATTTTCAATTCTACTACTTGATGCAAAATAAAATCTTCTAACGTGCAAAGCAATTGTGAACAAAAATTAGTCAATAATATTTATCAACTTCATTGCCAAATTAAGTATTTCAATATAAAATTGTCAAATAAAATAGTGAACATGAATACATTCCATTTAAATAAAAATTCAGAAAATACAAATCCGCCATTGCTTATATTAGATATGTTAATAATATTTAATTTCAATTAAACTCATTCTTCCAAAAATTAAGTCTGTAAGGAAATACATTTTCTCATTTATTTATTATAAAGATAATTAACTGAATTTGTTGGAACTTCACCAATGAAGAAATATAGATGAAGGGAAGAATATACATTCAAATCGAAAATATTCGATGATGAAAGTAAGTTTTCTTTTAGGGCTAGTCATATTATTATTATTATTGTAATCATAATATTTTAAAAAATTCATTCTAGCGCCACACTGAGAAATACAATGGAATATAAATAAGAATAGATATAACATAGGAAAACAGTAATCGAAAAAAATCCGATGACGTACATAAATTATATTTCAGATATTGACAATTGCTAATCATCCTAGACTTAGTATATTGCAAAGTTCTTTCTAATATCTTCCTTGAAAAACAAATATTTGTCGACTCTTTTGTCAGAATCAGAAAAAAAAAATAATACAGTGAAAAAAGGAGAAAAAGAAAATCTCGTTAAGGTAATTTTCAGACTAGTCCTCTAGATTTGTTTTCTTCTGCAAATTTACTTCCATAGTCAGCATATATTTTATTTTCATCCAACTAAAAGTAAATATAAAATACCATAACTGAATTGATTAATTAAAATATTTTTTTCGTTACTCTTCTTTATTTAGAATCAAGTTCCATGGCCTATAATTTTTGTCATGCTACTATTCAATATATTTAGGGAAATTTCAATGGAACTAATTTAATTATAATTTAATTGCATCCCAAAACCAAGGAAATTTGATACAATTTCATCGTGTCATTGGCTGCATAAGTAAAACTTGTCCAATAATGTACTAAGTAAATATCTCGTAACGCTTCAAACATAAAAATTTCTTCCATCATGCCTGTCTTATTTTCCTTCAAGTCAGGGGTATTGCTTGATTGATTTTAAATTTTATACAAACGAATCGATGTTAAAAATCATTCAGTATAAAATGCCATTTTTTCTTACTTTTATATTTACTGAAAGTAAATATCTAAAAGCATTAAAAAAACCTGTATCTAGAAAGAGTTTTTTGTGCATTATTGTCGTGCTTCTTGCAAAGAAAAATAATGTCATTTCAAATCTGTTAAGTAAATTAAAACAAAAAAAAATTAATGAAATTTCTATTGCCCTTCTATTTATTTGTTTATACATGCAACAATTGATTATATATGTAAAAGACAATTTCTTTTGTAATAAATACAAATAAAGTTTAGTTTTCAAATGAATTAGAAATATTTGTTGTGAATTCTATCTTATTATTTAGAGTTTGCCTTCAGCTTTCGTTAATACACTTCATCTATCCGTTTAATAATAAAATATACATTTTGCATACATTCATGTTTTTTTATCCTTCTTTACAGAATCCCTCCATTTCCTGAAAGGATTTGTCTTTTTTTATTTTAAAATTATTTGATGAAAACTATCCCATATTTCTCTACAATGATATTTAATTAAATGATAAAAATCATATGAAACAAAAACATGCATTTATATTGTTATGTTATTTTCGCATCACATGCTTCGTTGCAAAACATAATTTTTTCAATAACTGTGTTTGCACATCAGCAGAATCAGAAGCCCCATTTAATCCCCATTTCAAAGTTTTTTTCCTTCTAAAACAAAAGCTCCAAATCTTTTATAATGGCAATTCAACATCATTGTAAATTTGTACAATAAAGTTTCGATTTCTTATATTTGAAGACTGTTTTTGAAAAATAATGTTTCACTAAATAAATTCATTAAAAGACAATTTGTTCTCGTATATTTAAAATTGCTACTTCTAGTAAAAATTTTGAAAGTTCAAAAAAATAAATAAATAACGTTCCTTTGCATGCAAATAATTTAATTAAAATTGTTTTTTAAATAGAAATGTGTTTAAAGATGATACATTTACAACGTTAAGATAGTAAGTAATAAACAATATCAAAATAAAAACGCTTCAAGGAAGATAAATTTAATTTCGAAGAGAATCAAATATAATGTAATTTCAGATAGAATTCACATTTTCTATATTACTATGGAGCAAATTTCGCATTATAAGTTCTAAAATGAAAAAAATGTATTATTATAAAAAATAATATTTAAAACATTTAAATATTGCGTACTTTTGAAAGCTTTCTAATTCAGACATATTGTTTAAAATTACTTGTTAGTTTTGTATAATATGTCAAACAATTTCATAAATGTGAATGCATTTTCAGACATTCATCTGTGATAAAAAAAAAAATGATGTGCAAATGTGTTGGCAGTTCAGAATCAGAATATATTTAGATTACATATATCTAGAAATTTCTCTTTGGGAAGAGAGTAATAAGCCTTTAAAATTTATTTTAATTAAAGATTGAATGAAATAAAACTATAAACCCCTTTGTTTTCCATACTATTTCTGAAAAATAATAGCACACACCTTTTTACCTTTTTCCGAATCATAAAAACTCTTACTAAAATTCTTGATTGCATACATATTCCATAAGCATAAGCATGACAATCATAATTGTTTATGATTGATTATTAAAATACCATCATTTCTATTTGAGTGTTTTTCCCATGATAAGCATCACTACTAATCCCGAAATGCAAGCATCATTATCTGAATATTGCATGTATGAATATTAATTTTATCATAATTAAAGCCCGCGTACTGTTATCAATTAATACTGGGGGAAATTATTTACATTAATTACTAAATGATATTCGAATTTCTGCATAATTTCCATATTGCTATATAACTTTACATCAATTTTTTTAAAGTTTCAATATGAATGATTATTCTTCCAAATAAGACCAAATATAGTGGGTATTTTCTTTTGTTGTTAAAATTTCTCTAAATATGTTCATAAATATCTAGGCAAGATTATATATATCTATATATATATATATATGTGTGTGTGTGTGTGTGTGTGTGTGTGTGTGTGTGTGTGTGTGTGTGTGTGTGTGTGTGTGTGTGTGTGTCTTCCTATTCAATTTTATATCTTAGTTTTTTTTATTGAAATTTACATTATGCATGTGAAATATAGACATGAAGAAAATTATATATAATTTTCTTCATTGGATAGAAACCCTCATTTAGAATGAAGTCACATATTATTTGGAAAGAAAAGAAAAGAAATTATTGACCTTTTTATTTCAAAATAAAAAGACATTTTTCTGTAAATAAAAACACTTTAATTTCAAATTAAATGAGATTTTTTTTGTCTGAAAAATTTGCTATAAATCGTCTTAGAATAGAATTTTAATTTACAAAAGAATGAAATTTCAAAATTTATTTTAAAAATCTCAATATTATAACAATCAAGAAATTATTTCGTTTTTTTTTTCTAGGATAATCATGGATAAGACTACTATTCTTTTTATATGGCTGAAGAAACGAACTCTTCCTATGCTAAATATTTAGAAATAAATCATGTCATAAAGTATGAGTCACAGAAAAAGGTACCAGTTGAAGCCGTAGTGTTATCGTACTATCAGGATAACATTAATAATTACAGGATTTCTACAGGTACAGTTTTGTTTAGTTATATTAACGTCCTGTTTTAATTCAAAACTAGGACTATTTTTTGACTGACTTTATAATTTTGAACTGTGACGGGAATGACACCAAAACTGGCAACCAGCCTTCACACTTTCAAGATATAAATTCACTTTTAATTTACATCGATATAAAGTAATAAAATATCTATATAATCCTTATTCTTTGCTTATCATATATTATAATAATAAATTGATTTTTAGCGACATGTATTATCCTAATATTTTTATACATCTTTTTTTCCATTTATCAATGTTAATACCCAAACTCATATAATAAATTTCAAAATAATTTATCAAACCTAATTGCGAGCATTAAATTATCCGAAAATTTTATAATACATAATGAAGAAATGATTTCTATAAGGTCTCCAAAATTATACATTTCTGGCTTTAATACAAATCACTTTACTAATTATAAGATTTTCTTTATTAGAACATGAAGCGTTAAAAAATAAAATTTTAGAATTTAAGTGAAAGTGACAGCTTGAATATCAATTTTATCAAAAATACATTATTATATATAATGTCATATGTATGTCTTTTAAATGCACCCGCACTTAAATGGACCAATTTTTTTAATAAAATTTTTATTGCCAAAAATATAAATTAGATTTATGTTAAAATTAAAAGCATATCTAATACTATAATACGAGGAATGGTTGCCAAGTCGAAAATCGCCCCAGAATTAATAAACTCCGGTAAACTTGGGGGTCTGGGGTTTTTGGCCACGAGGAATCGATTGGCGCCAGTTTTGAAGCGCTACGTTCGAGCAGTTCGGAGTTACAGATAGGATATTTTCAAACTTTATTAGTTCGCCATAATGGCTACTTAAATTTTCAAGCGGTAACGTGCTACCATCTATAGCCAATATGGCGAACTAATAAAGTTTTATGTTTATGCTGTTATAGGTTTATAATATGTTTCTTATGTATATATATATGTTTGATTTTTCTAAATAAATTTGTCAAAAATATTGAACTTCAACACACTTTAATCTTTACCTTTACTTTGCCTTTGTATAGAATGGTTCCCTTTCCAAACTCTAACTTTGTTTAGAATAGTTTACAATGGTGCACTTTAACCGTTTATCTTTTCACCAATGGTTTCACAAATTTTCTTATGGCATGTATTGTTTTGATAAATCACAATTGAAAATTTAAATCTTCGAGTTAGCTTCGATACCTGTTTTCTCCGAGCGGCGCTCGGTCACCCGCTGGTATTGAATAAAGAGAAAATGCAATCCTTGTAGTTGCTTTTTGTATTTCTTCGGGGAGCTTCATAGTGAATACGAAAACTATTTTTCGAATAGACTTTAACTAATATGAACTTAGTTTGTATTTTATAATTAAATTTCTCATCTGAAATTATAATTAAACCATGAAAGTACAGGGTGATTATACAGGTGATTATAAGTTTAAGTTTTAAAACACTTTAAAAAAGGAATCACTGATGATAATGACGTTAAATTTGAACGGCATATTATTGATGAAGGCGGAAAACGTATGGCAAGACAAAAAATTTAGTTTCAAATTTTAACAATGGATTGAGCTGTAAGCGGCAGGATCAAGACGTGAAATGAGAAATAATTCATAAAACTACGGCTTAGGTGTAAGTAACACAATAAAATGTATTGACAAATTCTAATTGTTGAGTACTTTTATTTGCAGGACTACACATGTTACATCGAAAGGGACAAATCGGTTTCAAGAGTTTTGCATCGACATGCCGTATAAGAAACATTCATCAAAGAAGTCCGGAAATATCATGTTCTATACAGTGTTCACCGTTGTGTAACAAGTTGAAAGTGACAGACAGCATGCTCCACAACGGATCGCAGTATCTCCGGTGTGAATTTCAGAATGTGTTTCGAAACGCGTACCTTTAATTCCACTAAATGTGCAATTAGAGCACGAAACACAACATCTTTCAGATAACCCCATAGCCAGAAGTCAAACGGAGTAAGATCAGTCGATCGGGACGGCCAAGCTGTTGGGAAACGAATGCTGATAATTCGAGCATTTCCGAAATGATGCAGCTGAATCAAGGGATGAAATCTGCGAAAGAGAACCCTCTTGCATAAAAATAATTCCACCCACACATCCACGCTGTTGCAGAGCTGGAATGACCTGGTTGAGGAAAAGAGAAACATAGCGATGACCAGTGATGATAGCGGTAATAGGATCTTAAGTATCCGTATGCTCGAAAAAATATGGCTGAAGATGAATAGTGCCTTAAGCTGCACTACACCGAAATCTTTCCAGAATGAAGTGGTATGGGGTGCGTTGCCAATGGATTCTTTGTTGCCCATATTTGGAAATTCTGAATTTTGATGAACCATATCAGATGGAAATGGGCTTCATCTGTCCACAAAATTTTCCAAGGCCATTCATTATCCACTTTCATGCGAGCAAGAAATTCTAACGCAAGCATTTCAGTTGCTGGTAGTTCAGACAGAAGCAACTCCTACACATAGCCAATTTTGTACAAATAGCATTACAGGATGTTTCATAAAATTTTCAGCACCGTGCTCGAAGGCCTGTCCATTGTCCGGGCAATTCCTCAGGCACTGCACAGTTGCACACCGCCCTCTTGTAAGGCTGCGGCCACTTCTTGAACTTCCGTGAAATGCACTCGTTTTCTCCCTCTACCAGATTGCGTTATTTTCTTCAGAATTTTTGCGTTATATTCTACAGGCCCATGATTCTCATTCGATAAACACCTTCTTTTATACCTTTCAGTGTCCTAAACTTTTGCAGAGCTACACTTACACAATCATCGTTCTGGTAATACAGTTTCACCAGCAGAGTGCGTTCCTACAGTGAGACACCAACAGCGAACATCTGAGATTCGATATGAGGAACAGCCATGTACCTTGTACCTGGTGGTTTTATAATACTGAAGTCTGTCGTGTGCATGGAAGGTATTTTATTTTATATCTTCTGCCGCTAACAGCGCTATCTGTTGCTAGAATGTGAAACTATTTTTTTTCTTTTTTTTCTTATGCTTTTCGCCTTCTTTAATAACATGCTGTTCAAATTTGACGTCATTCTCATGAGTAATTCTTTTTTATGGCGTTTAAACTTTATTTATAATCACTCTGTATACAATGTAGAAATATTCTTCAAAAATTATTCTTCCATCATATATTGGGTTTATAAGGGGGAAAAATTGTCTCGAATTTTAGCACTTTTAATTTTAAACGCTTCTAAATATAAAGAATTTTTAAGCATAGTAATAAAAATACGTTTAGACAAAAAAATAATTATTTTTCATTCATATATTTCACAATCAATAAATCAATTATATAAGTGACAGCAAATATGATAAAACTTATTTTAATGAACTACTTATTAGATAAATATCTTTAAAAAATCATACTCCCACAGAACTTTAGAACATTTATGAAAGTAGATGGCAATAATTTTGAGGGATTATAAAGCAATCATACTATTAAAATTAAGATTTGCTTGTTTTGATTGTTGTAGAGAAATGTATAATGTATTTAATGAAATCGCGTCTATTAATAAATCGCAATGTGATACTCGTCATAGCTTGAGAATATATGAATACTGTAAATTATATACAGGGTGGCCATAATTAAACTGACTAATATATATATATGTTACCGTGAAAGTCCGAAATCTGGAGAATGTCGACATTCGCTGGTGAATGTCAACATTCACGTAGTCGCTTGGTGTATGTCCGAAATATTTGCTAGATATCCTCATTTCTCACTTACACCGGCAAATGTCGACATCCACAATGCACTAATGGTGAATCTTGAATATGCGTTTCATCTCTCCGTATCCGGAGAGGAGAAATGCAGATTTGCAATTTCGCCTCTCTGTTGACCTTGTGTTCAGCAAAACACAACGTGCTCTAGGCCGCACCTCTTTGTTGACGTTGCCTTCTGTTATCTCCTTTTCGAGCTCTTTAATCATCTTTTCAAATTCCACCAAAGCTTGTCTGTGATTGTCGACATATACCGGCGATAGTCCGAAAGTGCAAGAAATGTAATCAATTGTACGGTCTTTCACCAACGTTTTTGGTATGTGTTGACATTCACCAGCGAATGTCGACATTCTCCAATTTCGGTCTCTCACAGTAATATATATATATATATATATATATATATATATCAAAGGTGAAACAAAGTTTAGACAAGAATATAATTAAAATTATTAATTTCATTTTATTGTAAAAATAAATAAAAAATATTGAATTCTTGAAGCAATTTTTACTGTTCATTTTTTTTTGACGAATATCGTTAAAATCGGGTTTTTAAATCGAAGAGTATTAATATTGCACTATGATACTTCTCATTTTCAGGAAAATATATTTTAATTATCATTTAGATGTTTTTTTCTTTCTTCCTAATATATCCTTAATGATAATTAATACACACCATGGTTACAGCTACGATACTTTCCTAATTCTTGATCTGTAATTCATAAAAAAATCATATTATATTAAATTTTTTATACATTCATAAAGGTTATATAAAATCAAAATATAGATCCAAATCTTTTAACTAAATTTGTATACAACTTTTATTTAAATTCAAAGAACATTAGTAGTTGAACATCATAACATTCCATGACAAAAGGAAATAAATTATTTCCACATTATTTCGAAAACAGACAAAAAATAGCATCCTTATTATTTAAACACAGTATGATATGATGTTGGAATGTTCTTTATTACTCATAAGGTTATAAATAATAAAGCCTAAAGTGAATAACAGTTTTAAGAACGTCACCTGATATATGTCCCTATAAAGACCATTTTACATATCGTACTCGAAAATAAATCGCTTCTAAAATCCAAAGACTTATGTCGCTGAAATGCGTTTTCATTTCAGAGACTTAAATCTTTGTATTCATGGAAAAATTGCAGATTCCTGCAGTTCTTCGTTACTGCAGAAACATGTAATTAAGTTTAAATCAATATAATATTTGAAGAAACCTGGGAAAAAAAATTCCATATTACATGCATCTCCACTTATTTGCGAAGCATGAAATACTAGTGCTCTATATCCATTCAATTTAAAATATCGTCTCATGCATCCTATCTTCTTTCTGTATCTCTCTCTCTATTTGATAGAGAAGAACTTACAGCGATATAATGTCTCATTCTCGAGGACAACACTTATTCCTAATACACGATGTAACAGGAAAAATCAAATAGCACCTCGATTCCGGCGTCATTAGAAGACTTTTCATCAATTTCTGCTTCCTTAGGATAGCAGTAGAGAAATTAAAATTTCTATTTTATTAATGCTGTGATGCAGGAAAAATGAGAAAGGTTTGGGTGTCTCATTAAAATAATGAAGGGAAATGTGTTTACGGTGTTAGTTTTAGTTTAATCTTGATAATTTTTTGGTAAATCTTTTATGATTGGAAATTTATAATTTGTTGTGTCGCACCTTTCGTTCAACGTAATGTTTAATTTTGATTCATGAATAGATTTTTTACTACTTTCTCCTCCTCAAACTTTTTTTTAATTTGTAGAGAATAAAGTCAGACCTTAGATTTTTTTTTTTCAAAAATTTTTATTTCATTTTTTAACGTAAATGGATAGAAATTTCAGATAATGAATAGATGTTGTGCTGAATTTAGATATGGAGTGTGAACCCAATTAAAGTCTTCATGCAAAATTTGATATTCATGATTTTATCAATACGATAAAATTTATAAAAGAAGAAAGTTATTAAATCTACAACATTTTAATAGTGCTACACAATTTCTAATTATTTTGTACTTGAGATTTTGTAATGACTTTGATCTTCTAGGTCTTACAATGTTATTAGAATTGTAACACAATAGATAATAACTCTTCAAATTTTGCTTTGACTTGTTTAATACGGGAACTTTCCTTTATCGTAAGTAAATTCTATATATAAGTAATAGCTTTTTCTACCTTATCTTTCAGTAATAAAAGAAGATAAGTTATAAATTTCATGAAAGGACTTTAATAGTTTTTATAACAGTTAAAATATTTAAAAAATTACGTGAAACATAAATTTTAAAAAAATTTGAGCTCTTTTATTTTTACAATTAGGAGATAAAGGCAATAAATACATTGATAATTATTTCTTATTTTTATATGATATAGAGTGCAATGAATTTTGTTACAACTCTAAATTTTGGTATCGTAGATAATCGTCATTATAAGTTTTATTTGCTATGTAGCAGAATTTAAGAGCAGCATAACACTAGTTTATTGTAATAAAGCGTTTCTTTTTAAGGGCAAATAGTATAAAATTTTTGACAATCATAGCAAAACCAAAAAAATACACCTTTTGTGTATGATGATTTAAATTTATTTCTTTATAGCAGGGTAGTAGAAGGTTTGAATTAAGAGATCTTTGAAGACATACAATTAATAAATATCTGAGTCTAATGATACGTCACTGGACAATATACATATCAAATAAAATTGTCAATTTTTTTTAAAAAATATCTAATAGAAAAATGTGGGGAATAATAGAGCTACAGGACATTTAAAACGGTTAATATTCTCATAGTATGTTTTTAATTTTTTAGCAATTATATGTATTGAAACTACAAATTGATTATCAAATACAATTAACTTATGTATGTAACCATTTACCATCAATACAAGTAACAAATACGACTTAAATGCCATTCCCATTATATTTTTGCTCATATATTTAGTGGAGACATTGACAGCCATTTCAAACAAATTTAAACCCCAACCACTATTTCTGAAAATCTCTTCAAGTATATCTCTTTCTTCTTTTGTATTCAAAATGAAGTGATGGAAAACCAGAATCTAATAAAAGTTTAACATTTTATTTAGTTCCCTCTTCACCTTTTTTCAACTCAAATAATTACAACAAATTTTAAAATATTAAATAATCATCTTAATCACAGTCAAGTAGTATAAATACAGCCATATCAATCAACAATTGTTTATTGCCCTAATTTAAAAAAATACCATCTACCCTACTTTTTTTTCATTCTAAGTCTGAACATGCCTTATAAATTTCGTACGTCTATATCTGAATTCTAAATAAATTAACATAAATTACTGAATTTAAACGTTATATGATGGATTAAATTATCGAGAAATTCTCGAAATAGTATTAGTTAAAAATATTCTGTCTGTTTGTTCCTAAATGCAAAAGTTACTGTAATGTTTATTCTGGATGGTGTAGTTACATCTGATAACGATTTAACTATGATCGCTTTCAGTTTTTCTTCTAAGTTATTTTACAAGAAACAAGAAACTCTTAATTTCTGCACTCTTGTTATTTTATTTACATATTTATCGTTTGCTCGTTACCGAATTATAAAGAATTCAACAAATAATCGCACATATTCGAATGTTAACTGTCCTTCCATCATATTGAATAAATAGCTATTCAGAGATATAACAACTAAAATATTTAAATGCAAAATGCTACTTTAATATCAACATTTTAAAAATAATCCAGATGAAATATAAAACAAACAACATAGATACCGCTGAAAAATAGCTAATACTCTTATGCTTGGGGATTAGAAATATCCACATTTATATTTTTTTAAACATACTTATAATTTTTATTTTATAGAAATTTCATCCTAATCATTGAGTGAATAAATCAACAATCGTGCCGGCGGGACTACCAGGCAATATTTTGTTTAGTTAGAGAAAAATACTTAATTTACTTTTCAAGTACGAAGTCATTCTAATGGAACAAGTTCTCTTGATGCAGAATATTTTTATGGCGAAATTTTTATTGTGAGATGCTGAAAGTACTTAAGTTGTGAACAATTTTATGTTTGCTGTTGTTTTAGAATTTTCTTCCCTTCTTCGAAAGCGGTAATGATCTTGATACGGCTTTTTTTTATTTTGCATTTGCTACAAGATGTATCTCGGAAAGTTGGCAAATAAATTTTTGTTACTAAGGTTGCTCCTCTCTTCTGTAATATATGGTTGTCTTGAAGAGAAGCATGGAAAGGACAAACCTTTTTTAATTTTCTTTTTATAAAATTTCTTCTTAGCATCAATGTGCGAGGGTGAATAAGTTAATGCGAATTACTACATTTTCGTTTTGAAAAATATTAATAAAAACACTATTTAAGTTGAATTTTAAACTAAAATAAAACTGTTATAAATATTTTTAATGCGACTATTTTAATATTTAAATTCAGTACTTTCAAATGTACTAAATTCTTAATCATTTGCATAATTTAACATATTCTTTTTGAAACTCAAAACATTATCCTTATAATGGTGAAAGCTATTTGCTTCAAGTATGTTTTGTAGTATTTTATATGAAATTGAATACTATAGTAATAAGTATTATTTCAAGATTTGAAATTGCTTATTCAATTTCTATTTTCAGTAAGTATTTATTAAATTCTTACCAAGAAATCACATTAAAATAGTATTAATTTCAGAAATGAGGGAAAATCATTAAAATTTTTTAAAAGTTTGAGATAGAACCATTTTACAATATAAGTTAGTTAAGTTCAGCATTTATATTCACAAAATTTAATATTGATATTATAGTGTTCAAGTTGCAATGTTAATCGCATTGGTTTCTTTGCAAATCCTTATTTTACAGTTTATTTTTATATAATTCTATCCCCAGCTATAAAACAATTTTGTAAATATTGTTTTTAATTCTAAATATGTTTTGATATTGAAAAAGAAAAGGATTTTATCAAATAGGCTTACCTACAAAATTAATATATATCCGTAGATATTTCTTTACTTTTCCTAATTAAAAATCAAAATTTTCTCACTTAGTTTTTGAAATTTGATAAACCTACTTAAATTACTTATTACATAATAAAACCCAAATCTGCTCTGTGCTAACGACTTTACGAGATGATACTGGTAGTGCATCTGTGTGTTTTTATCGGCACTATTAAATGTAAGGTAGTCACTTCTTGAAAAAAATTCCCTCTTTACTCGGATTTATTAATATTCCAATCAAAGGCTTAGGACAGTATAACAAAAAATGCATGTTTAAGAGAAAATATTGATTGCAAAATATATGCATAGAGCGATTTAGATAAAGATTCGATATAATTTAAATATTGAGATAAAATAGGTAGTTTGTGAAGCTCTGAAAATAACTGAATCCAATATTATTTTGCTAAAAAGTTACATCCCAAAAGTAAATTATGTAAAAGATTTTAAAGGATAATTTAATGTGCAAAATGCAAGACTTCGATAGCAAAATAAAAGCTAAGCATTTTGATTTACCATTTAATATTTATATATTAATAATATGAAAATTAAATTTAGTAGCATTTTTACATACGATCTAAATATTTGTTTCAAATTTTGTAATTAAAATATGTGAGTGCACTTAAACATAAACTAAAAATTGATCATTGTATGATTAATCTCTAATGCGCTTTTCTAAAAATAAGTTTATTTAATCATTAATCTCAGAGTTTCGGTTAAAATAAAATATTTTCTATGAAGTGAAGAATTTGTTAAAGTTTTGAATTAATGAATGTAAAAATATGAAACCTGTGTTAGGAATATTTATTCATGAAATTCAATCAATATCAAAATTTGTAATTTTAAAGACTGGAAGTAAAGCATTGAAATTACTATACAACACTTATATGAAATTATAGTGGAATAAAATTTTCACGTTTGAAAAATAATCAGTTAGACAAATCATCCTTACATGATGTTAAAATGTCCAACGTTAAACGCACTTTTAAATGCATTTTTCTCTATGTTCATTTTTTGCTTATAAACTATATTTCGAAAGCTTAAGGCTTCTTAAAAATGGAGATAAAGGTGTGAATTTTTTTATGAATGTTCAGAAATATGTTTCATAAAACTTAGGGTTAGCTTGAAGGGCAGTTTTAATTTCTTTTAATATCCAAAATCATATTTCTTATTGTTGTTGTTTTCAGTTTATATATATATATATATATATATATATATATATATAAATTAAATATTGCTGGCAGGAGAAAATACTTTGCTAAGTTGTATGTAGTATATTAATAGCTGCCTAAAAAAATTTGGGGAAAAATCCTTATATATACAAAATGCTTAGGGTTTTAAAAAAAGGCTTAAAATTTGGGAGAAAATTTAATTCTTTAAAAAATATTCAGTTATTAAAAAAAAGTATTTTCAAAAGGTTATGAAGTACTATTTTACATAAAATCAAATCAAAATATAATTTTAAATATTAAAAGTTAAAGAAAAAATTGAGGTACTATGTCGCCTTAAATACTTCATATTTCACTGATGCAAAAAATACATTTTGAATTATTAGCAGAATTCATTACTCATTTTCAAGTCGGTTCGATATATCTCCCGCAATCAGACGATTTTACAAACAGTTACTCAGAAAGAGGGATAGAAGCTTCAACAACACACATATATCTTTCAATGATATTACGCTCATCAGAATGCAGCTAGCTACTTGATCCTGAAGTCTGATCCTAGTATTATCATATTGTATTAAATGGCAAATTTGAAGCAGACCTTCATATATTGAAGCTGGACGGTATTGTAATCATTCATGATTGTTGCCAAAGCGCCTTGCATCGATCTGGAATGCTTAATCATTTCGGAACTCAAACTCTGTCCAGTGCTTATCAATCAATAGTCTTTATCCAATCGTACAAGCCGGAGATGAGGATAGTGGAAGGAATGAAATCACAGGAGCAGTCTACAGTGCGGGTCTAATAAACATTTACATACCATGTTTGACATCATTCGGTGGCATGGTATGACCCTAGGCTTGTTTCTGGAAAGAATTCAAATCCATGGTGTCTTGATTCTCTTTAGAAAAGGTCAATTCGGTTCCTGTAGTTTTGTAGAAAAGGAAGTACCTCTTTCATTGAATAAATAAACGTTTGTCTTCATAATTGATCAAATGATCATATGTCTGTATTTCATCTGCATGAATCGTAATTGTAATGTAAGCAAAAACCACACTTAGTGCACTATTAAAATTGTTCGATAAAAAAGATATTACTACATTTAAAAATTGTCCTTAAAATAAAAACTCGTTAAACAAGAAATAGCAATATAAACAATGCGTGTTTATGAGTGTTAAACTTAAAAGAAAACTATTGCATGCGAATTAATTTTTTTAATGTACAAAAAGAGAAAAAAATTTCTAAATAGTAACCAAGTTTTCAAAAGTAGCCAATCATATTTAACCAGTTAATTGGTAACAAAGGAAAATAAACTGAAATTTTCGGAAAAAAAATAAAATTTTGGAACACCACCAATGGTTAAATATAGTTGTGATAAAGTATATATATTGAAATCGAAGAAATAGGATGGTGTAAGTTTTCTTTTAGGAATCGTTATTGTGATTATTGTGATTTTGGAAAACGCAGTATTTTACAAGATTATTTCTAGTGTCATACTTGCAAAGACAAATATTTGTTAGAACACTTCTCAGAATAGGAAAGAAATAATGTTGTGGAAAAGAAGGAGCAATAGAAAATTCTTACGTTATCTCTAAAGTATGACCTAGTTGTCTAGAGCTTGTTCTAAATTACTACCGAAATCAAAATAAATTTTATTGTCAGCTTGTTAGAAATGGATATAATAGTGGATATCAGAATGAAATTAATAAAATAATTCTTTCAAATACGTCTTCATTAATTAGATTTAAGTTTCATTGAGTAAAAAGTTCGTCTTCCTTTTATCCACCACATTTAACAGAGTTAGGATGAAATCTATATGATAATATTTTATTTGCAAACAAAAATCAATGACGTTTGATTAACATTCATGTATCAGTAGCTATGTAATGTGAAAATAATTCATGTCTTGATTGCTAAGTAAAGTTCTATTAATAATTCAATTATTAAAATGTTTTCCTTATACGCATGCCATTTTCATCCCACTCAGGAATACTTTTTGAAGAGAAATTTAAATTTTATACAAACGAAAGGATGTATAAAATAATTTATCAAAATTACAAAATGTTCTTTTTCTGTTCATATTTAATTTTCAGTAAATAGGCATTTAAAAACGTTTTTCAATGCAATACTTTCATGTTTCTAGTCGATGGGAAAAATGCTTTATTTAATTTTTGAGTAAATTAAAACAACGTTTTAAAAATCAAACAGATTTATGTTACTCTTTTATTTCTTGGTTTATTTTTGCAACAATCGGTTACATATATAAAATTATATATTTCTTTTGTAATAAAAGTGAATAATGTTTTCGAATGAACTAGAAATATTTGCTTTATATTCTTCCTTATTATTTTGAATATGTTTATTGCTTTTATTGAATATAATTCTTCTGTCCTTTTTACAATAAGTTAAATCTTTTGAATATTTTTTCCAGGCTTTCTCTACAGAATCTCTCGATTTAATGAAATAACTTTTTCTTTATTATTTTAAATCATATGATGAAAAGCGCTCAATATTTTTCTGCAGAGATATTTAATGAAATAATAAAAAAGCATACGAATCAATGACATTCCTTTGCATAGTTATTTTATTTCCCCATTACATGCTCTGTTGCAGAAAACATTTCCTAGAATCAGGAACTCCATTGAAACTTCTATTTCCAAGTTTTTCTTACCCAAATATAGGCTCTGAATTTTCTAATGATTTTCTTTTAAAGGCTACAATATGATAATTCTATACAATCAAGTTTTATAATTCTCATATTGGCAGATAACGTTTTTTTTTGTTGTTGTTTGTTTGTTTTATTTCCAGACAAATAATATTTTTTCCTCATTTATTAGAGTTGTTAAAGCTTTTGAAGATTCCAGGAATCCAGAAAAAAAATAAAGATAGTATTCTTTACAGTGTGGATAGCTGAATTTAAATTATTTATTAAAATGTTAAATGCTTAAGGACGAATAATTTACAGCATTGAAATTAAATAATTCAAATCCCAAATTACTTCAGAAAAATTAGGTTTAATGTTCAAGATAATCAAATATAGTACAGTTAGAAATGATTCTCGTATTTTCTAGGTTTTGAAGTTGTAAAATGCAATTTCGGAGATTTTACAATAAACAAGAAAAATGTATTTAGTTTGATAATAAATATTAAAAAGATATAATTATTGCAAGCTTTCAAAAGCTTTCTGAATCATTAAAGGACTTACGAATATCTCCGTTATTTTGAATTATGTATGGACCAATTTAATTGAACTGAATGTATTTTCAGACATTCATCTAAGAATTAAAAAAAATTAAGTACACACATGTATGTGTTGACGATTTATACTGCAGAATATTATATCCAGAGTTTCATAGAGCCATCTAAGCTTCAGAAATTATAGCAGCACACATCAATTTTTTTAATTTCATTATGAATTCAATCAAATATATATCATACAATATTTGATTTTTCATCACAATTTCCAAAAAATTTAACAGCATAAAAATTTCCAAAATTTTCTGAAAAATAACTAAATTATTAATTAAATACACACTCAATAAACCAAATCATGACTATCATTTATCGTTTATTATAAGATTATTCACCAAACAACATTCTTTCAAATAGTATAAGTGTTTCTCTTTCTAAGCCAAAGAATTCCAAAATTTAGGAATATTTCTATGAATTATGAATATTTGAATATAAATTTATTCAAAGTCAAAACTCGTCATTGTAATTAATTAATAACGATAAAAACTAATTATTGTAGCAGTGAAAAGATATTCTTATGTGTGCACTTTAATTTGTATGTAATATGTATTAAAGCTATTTTACATCGTTAATTGCTCTATTCTCAATTTCTAAATTTTTGTAAATAATTCTTACAAAAAATTCATTGATCAAAATTTTAGTGTATATTTATATTGCTCAAACATGAATAAAATATGTTAATTACGTTCCTCAATTCTTAGGCGAGATTATTTATAATTTGTTCTTCTAAATATACTTCAAGCCTGTTTTAATGCAGCATAATACTAATAATATAGAAAATGCTTTAGCACTTATTCAGCGAAATTATAATTTAAATATCAGGGAGATTTAAATATAAGATAGAACCACAGATCAATATAATTTCATCAACTGGATAGAAAAATTTCTATAAAATTTTGAACAACTTATTTCAATAATTTTTATATAAGAATGTTTAATACTACAATCTTTAATTTGAAAAATATTGATGCCAAATTTTTAGTATTCAACAGGTTTACACAAATAAATAGAAAAAAATTGAAAGCATTCATTTTCTTTACAGCCTGAAAGAATTTTTTGTGATAAATTGCATTATTTTATTGTGGAATTTTTTAGTTTTAAAGTCAAGTTAAGAATTCCACAAACTAATTTTCTTCTGATGTAGACATAACAAAAATAATGAAAAATATTATGACAAATTTTAATCATTAAGTACTTGAGCCTAATTACAATTTTACTGATTGCATTTTGTAATTTTATTTTCAAAACAGTTTGGTCAACCTGTTTTCGATGTGAAAATTGACAGTTAAAAATATTCTGTTTAACTTATCTCTCATACACGATATTCTTGAAATAAGAAATAAAATAAATCGATTAAAAATTCAATCTCGACGACCAAATGACTTAACAAACAATAAAAGATATAACACCGAGCACCTTCCTTCCAGATGAAACTTCGTTCAAATTGGGCTGTCTAAAACAAAATTAATTTTCCAAGTAGAATGTCCATTTTTTTCAATTTCTTTTAAACTCACGAATTGAAAGAAAGAAAAGAATTAAATTATTGCTTTCAACGTAAAATGAAATGCATTTATTTTTTCCTGAGAGAAACTGCTGACTACAGTGTTCCTTGACATGTCAATACTTCTCACTATCTTCCTTGCTTTTTTAATTCTGATTTCAAGAAAAAATGCTTTAAATGATTCTCTGAATGTGTTTCCACACAGTTTTACGCCTTAGTTTATTTTAATTGAAATCTACCTTACGCAAATAAAATATAAACGGAAAAAAATTATTTATAATTTTCTTAATTGCATAGAAAATGACATTTAGATTGCATTGCTAGGAACACCTTATTTTACAAGAAAATAAAATAAATTTTTGCTTTAGAGTTTTTTAAGGAAAAATAAATTATTAGTGTTTGTATAGTAAAAATAAATTATTAGTATTAGTAAAATGTGAAAAACACTTGTTAAGCTACAAACTACAACTTAAACATAAATGAGATTATTTTTAAGACTGTGATGTAAAACATCTTAAATAATGGTTTTAAATTACAGAATAGTGAAATCTCAAACTTTACTATAAACTTCAACAGACTTGGGTCAGGAAAATATTTTCTTCTTTCTAGGAAAATCACGTATAATATCGCTGATCTTTTTTTTATTCTCCTGTGATCAATCTTCAGCAATAATTCATGTCAATTATATATTAATGAAAGAACATCGACAAATATAGGTTTCATTCGGATACAGATATATGTTGTTTTGAAATTTCCACTGATATAAAGTTATAAATTAACATCAATATAATCCTTATTCTATGTTCGTAAGGTTTTATTATTAAGAACCACTTTTTTTGCAAACTGAGCGATACAAATTCCTTTATTTATTTTTTCCATGTATTCAGTGCTGGAACGCCAGTCTAAATCTTATAAGAAAACGTATTTTAATAAAAAATATTGACTAACATTTAATAAAATCGTTAAAAGGTATTAATTTAAATTTCAACTTTTTTTTATTTTTTCGTCATTCAAATCCAATGGAGAAAACAGTAAAATTTGAAGTTTGTGAAACTCTGAAACAACGTTTTTACATTCAATTTTTATTATATAGAAACTCAATACGAATAACATAGGTAATCTATTAATAATTTTGCATACCATCTGATGAAATATTTTCAATCTTATAAGAATATAAATTCTAAGTGCATTTATAGCATAAAATATTAAAAATTAGTCCTTACCTAACTACTTAAAAACGAATTTCATTTATTTAGTAATCTGAGAAATTTTTAATAAATTAATATTTTTAAAGAAACACAGATTTTTCTTTCCGTTAACATAGATTACTTTATAGACAAAACGAAACCTGTACATCCATGTCTTGCATTTATTTATTTTTTATTTAATAAATGGAATAAATAGAAATGACTATATACAACTTGTATCCAATTATTGTAAAATAAATATTTTCACTTCTGAAAGAAGATAGCGTTAAATGCATCCTCGTCAGTCATCACCATTTCAAAATTTTGTAGCTAATTTTGTGAAAATAAAGTATCTTCAAAAGGAATTAATCTCACTAGTAAGGCATATTACTCCATTCAAAGCAGAAACGTTTTTATATCCATGCATAACAAGTCAATTATCAATAGAGAATTCACAATAATGATTGTATCATTTTTGAAATATTAAAACGATACAAGGAAATTGTTTCAAATTTTTAATACGTTGATGCAAAATAAAAACATATTTTGAATGATAAACACTATTAACTGTCCCATTTATCCGTCGTAATCAATCGACTTGGTAAATAAGTACATAGGGAAAGAGAAAGAATTATTAACAAAGCACGCATATCTCTAAATAATATTCAGTTCATCGTAATACAGTTTCATAGTCTGATCCTAGTATTACCATATTGTATTAAACTGGCAAGTTTAAAGCAGACCTTATCATAAATTAAAGCGAAACGCTATTGTAACCATCCATGATTGTTACTGAAGCACTTCGGCTTGATCTAGCAAGCTTAACCATTTCGGGACACGAACTACTTTTCAATCAATAGTCTTTAACCAGTCATATAAGCAAAGATACAGGTTAAACAGGCAAAGATACAAGAGAGGTGCACTGTGCGTAACTAATAATCATTAACATATATCATTCGGTATAGCGGTATCAGTGGTGTCTTAGTTCTCTTTAGAAAGGTCAACTGTTCCTCGTATTTTTGAAGAAAAGGAAATACTTCCTTTTCTCAGGAAATAACCTTTTAACAACTTCATAATTGATAAAAGTTTATATGTTTTCATTTCATTTATATAAATCATACTCCTAAAATAATCGCAAACCATAGTTAGTATAAAGTTATAATTTCCAGTACTCAATCATAGTAACAAGATTTAAAAAAAATACTATTGCATTTAAAGACGAATTATGCTACGAAACCAAAATATTAACAAATTATCCTCCCAATTTCATACTAGGGTTTAGAACAGAGGTACATCACATTCGCACTTTTTGATTGCATGCACTTGACAAAATTTCTTCTTGAGCTTAAGTTGAACGTGTGCACATGTGTGTATGTAATAAATTTTTATTTTCCACGTTCACTTATTGTTTTATTCACATTATATTTTAAAAATATATGTGCATAACAAGTAAGTGCAAAGGTACTGAACTTCCAACCTAATGTGAAGCTGAGAGGAAACTTTGTTAATATTATTACAATATCTAGATATTTTTATTAATAATATATAAAATATAATTTTTAATATAGTTATATTTATTTAATATAATTATAGTTGATGTGATTACTTTTAATTCTCTACTCTGAAAAATAATTGAAAACAATGAGTTTAACTTTACCATTTTTTTACTATTTTCTTTCATGAGATTTTACCATTCCATTTTATTTAGTGCTAAAGAAATTCTGAGTTTCATTTAATTTTATTACGTTTTTTATATTTAAGGGTTAAAGGTAAAAAAAAGTCATCGAGAATTGATTTTTTTAATTAATTAGAAAGAGGATTAAATAAAGACTATGGAATAGTTTGTTTTTCGCCATCATTACTGGATTTATTATAGAACAACCCGGTTTATCACTTTCCGAAACTTGAGAGCATTATATAAATTTCTTAATTACTTACCACTCAATTAACAAACGCATGCCTATCATTTATCTTCTAACATAGATTAGTCTACATATGATATTCTTCCTGTGTAAGTGTTCCTCTTTTTAAGTATTATTACGAATTCTATACATCTATCTTTATGGTAATTATGAATATAAATTTCAGCATAATTAAATCTCTTGTTTTTTATTAGTAAATAATAGAGAAAACTAGCTATGATAATAGTTATTAATATTCTTATGTGTTCACTCTGAATTTTTATATAGTATGCATTAAAGCTATTTTACATTCATCATTAATTGCTCTATTCTAAATGCTTGTGAATTATACTTACTAAAGCATATTTATCAAAATCTAGTGAATAATTCCTTTTTAATTCAAACAAGAAAAAAAATCAATTCCTAGGTTAGATAGTACATAATTTTTCATTTAAAAATAGCTTAGGACATTTTAATGCTTCATAGTATGCAAAAAATTTAAAATACCGTATCACTTATCAATCGGAAAATAAGTTAAAGATAAAACAGGAAGAAAATTCATTACTAGTTCAGCATCTACACAGGAAGTTATTCATAACAATTTCAAGAATTAATTTGAATAATTTCGACAGAAGAAAGGTTTAATTCTCTATATTTTAAAATTTAAGACACACTATTTCTAATTTCTCAGTCTTCAAACTATTTACAGAAATAAATATTAAATAATTAGTGGATTGCCCTTTTTCAATCCATTTCTTTTAAATACTACAAGCAAATATTCGCTATAAATTTCGTTAGTTTAGTGTATTTTGCTTTTTAAAAAATACAAGTATAATTTTCTTGTGATGCTGACGAAACCAAAAAGAATTCTAACATTGGTGACAGATTTTAATCATGCTGTACTTGAGCTTAATTATATTGTAATTATTGCATTTTTCCCCTCATTTTAAAACTGTTTGGTCATTTTTTTGCATGTGATAATTGACGGTTACAAATAGTCTGCTTACCTTAGCTTTCATACTCGATATTCTTGAAATGAAAGATAAAATAATTGTATAAAGAATTCAACATCAATATTTAACAAGCAGCAAAAGGGAAAAAAATATTGTTCATTCCTTCCAGTTTTCCAGATGAAAACTACGTCCAAATTGAGCTGTCTAGAAAAAATTTAAGTTTGCACTTAAAATGCCCATTTCCTTACATTTTTTTCTAAACTCAAGATCTAACCTAAATTCAAGAAAGGAATTAAATTATTGTTTTCAAAATAAAATGAAATTGATTTCTTGTTTTTTCTTGGAGCAAAATGCTAACTCGAGTGTTCCATGATATGTTGACACTTCTCAGTGTCTACCATGTATTTTTAATTTATATTTTAAGAAAAACTGCTTTAAGTATTTCTTTCTGTGCTTACTCAATTTCATGCCTTAGTTTATTTTAATTGAAATATATCTTTCAGTTGAAAAATATAAGAAGAAAATAATATACAATTTTCTTAATTAGATATAAAATTATATTTAGAGTTCTAATCACGTATCTTTTTCAAAAAATTTATTAGTATTTCCCTTTGAAAACAGAAAAGGCATTTATTTTCAGATAAAAATTTCAATTTAAATAAACTATGATTTAAATTGTATTTTTTTTTCCAAGACTGGGTAGTAAATCTTCTTAAACAATAATTTTAAAAAATAGAATAATGAATTCACTAAACTTATTTTTGAAAAAACATGATCTTACCGGTATTAGAATACATTTTCTTCTTTCTAAGATAATCATGGATGAGATCTCTTATCTTTTTAATTGTCATTGTACAAATTTCAGAAATAATTCGTGTCAATTATATATAAGTGAAAGAATAATTTGTAATTACAGGTTTCCTTTAGCTGTAGATATATAAGGAACTGAAATGTACATCAATAAAAAGTGATAAAATAATATTAATATAGTTTTTATTTCTTGCCCATAATGTTTTTTTGCAATAAACAAATAAACATTTTCTTGTTTTTTCAAACTCTGCGATCTTTTATCTTCTTTCATGTATCAATGCTGGAACGCCAAGTTATATGCCAAACTTCTCAAAAAATTATCAAATCCATAAACAATACATTAGAATTTCTGAACTTCTAATAGTAAGAAGTGACGAGACGATTTCCTAAAGATTTCCTCAACGACATATTTCTGGCTTTTATAAGAATTAGTTTAAAGATTATGGCTTTTTCTATATTAATGCATAAAATAATAAAAAACAGAATTTTAGAATTTGAACTGAAATTAAAAGCCCGAATATCATCTTTATAAAAATCTATAAATATGAGTAATATCTCCGGCATGTATTTTAAATATATTTGCATTTAAATGGAAAAAAAAAGTTGAAAAGAAATATCATTCCCAAAAAACATTCTTTTTAAAATTAAAAGTATTTCTATGGAAGTACTGCAAGTAGATATATTTTAAATTCCAGAAGGGAACTTAATATTGAAAATGAAAACTATTTTTCGAATAGATCGTTAACTAATATGAGCATAGTTTGTATTGTATAGTCAAATTTTTAGCTGAAATTATAATTAAATTAGGAATGTATTTCGAATTCATCTGCATAAAAAAGATTAAATTCACCTCTTTTAAAAATATTTAATTTAAATTACGTTTCATTAATAACATAAAAACCTAATGTAAAAACCTAAAGACCAACAGATCAAATTTAATATCAAAGGATAACCAACTTATTATCTAACTGATCAAGCATACTAAATAAAATAAATTATATAACTGTATAAAATAAATCAATATTACAACCAATATCTAAGATATTGAATTAACTGTTGGTTGAATAAGTCAAACAACATGCAAGCAAGTTCTAACTGGCATTCAAAGACCTACATGATCAAAACTAGTATGAAACTAATAAATGAGTAATTAAATAAATTATCAAGTTTTATTCATCATATGTTAAATTTGTATCCTTTACTTATTTAAGCTGTTCAACTAAACATATATGCAAGGTAAGTATCATTTGTATGGACAATCTCTGATTTATTATATAGAAGGTTGCAAAAAGAAATCCTGCATTATCGTTATTTCTAAGAATATTTCAAAAACTTCTTTTAATCACTTATTGGGTTTATTTGCACTAGCAATGAAGCGTTTCAAAATTGCATCTTAAATATATATTATTTCAATAATTATACTTTTGTGTAGCACCAATTACATAGACTTTTATTTTTCCTGTTACTTTGTTGAGCTTAGGAAGACTGTAAACAATTCAATTTCAGTCTTTATACAAAAGCACTGTCACTGTAAATTATTAGTTGATTATTTAATGCATAAATGTAACTATGTAATGTTTCATTTTCTTAAGAAAACTACCAATTCTAAATCGTATTCGTAAATAGTATTGTAATAAGTTTTAAACTTTTAAAAAATCAAGTTCTTGACTCATATAATATCTTATTTATTTATTTAAAATCAAAAGCTAAATAAAATATTCCTTTATTTTTTAATGAAAGCATGAAAATTTATAGTTTATTTTAGAAATATTATATATACATTAATTCATTGTTATTAAACCATTGCATTAACATTTTATTTTAACTAAGCAAAAAATTAATTTTGCAAGCATTTTTTATCTAACTAAGCATTCAAATTTTAATTTAATGCTCTTAACTGCCTAATTTA
Organism: Argiope trifasciata; assembly: GCA_026543055.1. Lineage (NCBI taxonomy): Eukaryota > Metazoa > Arthropoda > Arachnida > Araneae > Araneidae > Argiope > Argiope trifasciata. Next base: position 564,612 of record JAPMOQ010052942.1, on the reverse strand, counting down.
TTTTATCATTTGAGTTTTATTATTCATCTCTGTATTTACTTTAAATGTCAGTGCCATTTACTTTATTCTAAAATTACAATTGTTAGAATTATTATCAAACAAAAATGTTTGTTTTTCGGTAAACAAGATTTTAATTTTACAGACATTTTCACACAAAAATTACAAACCAACTTGTTAATCACTCATAAAATAAAATTTTCTTTCATAACTGCAACCAAATTTCAATGAAATTTGCATTACTTTATAGCCTTTCTTTACTTCAAAGAATAAAACTGTGCGTATATATGTATATATACACTCATAAGATTATTAAAGCATTTAAAACCCCTTTCCTGAGCAATATATATATATATATATATATATATATATATATTCTTACATTTATAATTTTTTTAATCAAATTTTATTTGATCTTAGTTGTGAATTCGCTGAATAATTATTGTTCTCATACTCCGAAAATTTTCTACCTAATACATTTTCAATTTAAAATTGAAGGTGGCGAATATTTAGCTTGTTTTATTTCTCCTTGCACATATTCTGGAAATAAACGATAAAAATAAATCTATCAAAAATTAAATTTCGCCGACAAAACGACTTTGCAAATAACAAAGCGTAAAAGCAATATGCACACACACTTTCAGGTTCCAAGTTAGAAATTTAGTCTAAATTGGGTTATCTAAGAGAAATTTCATTTTCATATAGAGTTTTTTCGAACTGAAACAAAGCAAAATTTTTAAATAAGTATTTCAAACTAAAAGGAAATCGGTTTGTTTTCTTTCCACTAACAAAATGCTAATTCGAGCTTTCGTCGAAATACCGGCCTTCAGAATGTTTCAGCCATTTTTAATTTTTATTTCGTGAAAACTATTTTAAATATTTTGATGTATATTTTATAACTAATTATATGTTTTATTCCATTTTAATTCTTTCTTTTTCCAAATCTTTTGAAGGGTTTTTATGCAGTACTTCATTTGAATTCAAAAAAATATTAACAAATTAAATCTCATCAATGTTCGAGAAAAAGAAATAAAGCATTCACACATTGTTTTAAAACCAGAGCTGAAAGAAAGTTTTATTTTTAACACAATACATGAAATGACATTGAAATATTCTTTACTTCTTAAAAATCAATGCATTATAAAATCTAAATTCAGCAAGCATTTGAATAACGGCACGTTTCACTTGTCCCTATTACATCCATTTTAAATGGAATATTAGAAAATAGATCAGTTCTAAAAGGCAAAGTTTTATTCGCTGAAATACAAAAGCTCTACAGAATGATCCTGCAGTTAAATTTAAAGTGATATAATAGTTGAAGAAGACTAGGAAAGACTGTTCCATATACATGAACTCTTCTTAACGCAAAACCTGAAGCACAAGTGCGCAATATCAATTCCATATCTAATAGTCTCCAATGCATCATTTCTGCTTTCTGTTTCAACTTCCATTTGACTGAGAATAATTGACAGCGATACAATGTCTCATTCCTGAGGATAGCACTTATATCTACTACACTCTGTAAATGCGAAAGATCAAATATCACCTCGACTCCGGCCTCATTAGAGGACAATTCATCGATTTCTGCTACCTAATATCAGCTGTAGAGAGATTAATATTTCGAATTTAATACTGTGGTGACGCAGGAAAAATTAGAAAAGTTTAGGTGTCTCATTAAGATAATGAAGGGAAATGAGTTTACGATGGAAGTTTTAGTTTAACTTTGATACTTTTTTGGTAAATCGTTTATGGTTGGATTTATGATTTGCTTAGGTTGCATCTTTCTTTCAACGTGATGGATAATTTTGATTCATGGATAAATTCTTTATAACGTTCATCATCATAAACTGTTTTCTAATTTATTCAGAATCTTAGCAGATCCGTAACTTTTCTTCAATATTATTTCCATCTATTTAAAACTAATGGATATATAAGTAAAAGATGATTTACTGGAATTACAGATGGAATGTAATTGAAACTAAAACTTCCATGCAAGATTTAATATTTATGATTACACCAATATATATTTAAGCACAAAATTATAATAAACATTTTATTTGTAGCATTTCCAATATTTTAATATATTTTCTGATTAAGGAATTGATCCTCATAGTCACATAATACCATTAAAATTGTAACTATTAGTGTAATAACTATTTTAATCATCTTTATCTTTAATTACTTTCCTTTATTGTAAATTACTTTCTTTATTAATTACTTTCCTTTATTGCAAATTACTTTCTTTATTAATTACTTTCCTTTATTGTAAATTACTTTCTTTATTAATTACTTTCCTTTATTTTATAAATTGTGCTAATAATAATCTGTTCATTTATTGTAAGCACAATAAGCATATCTATTTCCTTAACTCTTAAAAATAAATAAAAACAAAATTTCAAATATATAAATCCTCTTTTTATATGCCATATAGGGCACTGAATTAGAATTTTCTTATAACACTAAAATCCCCGTAATAAAGAAGAAATAATCCATTACTATCATTATTTTCTTGTGGAAAAGAGTTTAAGAGCAGCATGGAAACTGTACCTTTTATTATTTTATTACTTTGAATTTTTTAACGTTAACTGTTGTGACACTTTTAGAAAAAAAAAATCTTACTGTTTTGTATCTTGGAGTGAAATATATTCTATTTCATATTTCTTTTGTTTTAAATTTATTTTTTTAAAACAAAATGGTAAAACATTTAAATTAAAAATTATTTGTAATACTTAACATTCCGTTAATCGAGCCTTTTCTGACAGATATCTGGTAATTTATTTTTCTTGTAACCGGATGGCTTTATGTCTGAGATAAAATTCTTTTTTGAGATCTTCCTAGTTTGTTTTGGTGGGAATTCAGAAATCATTCCAGCATTTTACCTGTTATGTTTGAAAATACAACTTTTATTTATTATCTCTGAGATACAACACGATCACCTTTGTAATTCTTACTTTCGCATTTTTCTGTGTGTGTTTTGTTTTTTAAAATTGATATTAAAACTTTTTATTCCTGTTTTAAAGTTTTTATTCTCAATTTTACTGTGTTAAGCTGTATTATATCTCCAAGATACAGCAGCCTGCCAATAGTCAAAAAAATTCTGAAAAAAATAAGAAATTAATAACAGCAATGGGAATGATAATTCTTCTCTTAAAACGTGCCAGCTTTGTCAAAAACAGAAGAAAAATACGTTTACCTAGATATTCATGCAAAAATTGTAGTTTAAACTTGCATCTGCAGCCTTATTTATTTATTTGCTATCAAAAATGTGGAAGTGTATTGAACAGGGAAATTGTAGATTAAGTAAGAAGAAAATAATTTTTTTAATCGACTAAGCTATATTTACTGAAACACAAATTGTTATCGATAGTAAAACTTTGATTATTCCTTTTTGCATTTTTCAGTCTCATGAGTATTACAACACATTAATCTTTTGTAAAAAAATAAAATATATATGTATTATCAAAGAACTTGATTTATTTTTATTTCTGTCTATTTAAATATCAATATTATTAGTTTATTTTAACAATGTATATTAGTTTATTTTAAAAATGTAACAGTGTATCTATCAGATAAAGAACAATCACATTTGTTTTAAAAAAGGCAAGAGACTGAGTGTTAATAGAAGTCTACTGATGTGTCATTTCGACTGCATACATTTCTGATCATGATATTAAAATTTATTTAAAAGTGCTTAGAGGAAACTTTGTTGATAAAAAAGCTACAATATTAATTTAATAAGTCCGTCGTATTGATTTTTAACATTTCTTTATATCCGCATATATACCATTGACGACCAATCTAAACCACAAGTACTACTTGAATTTCTTCTCTATTTTTTGCTCATATGTTTATTAGAGACACTGACAACCATTCAAAACGAACTGTAAACACTACAAATATTTTTAAACATCTCTTTACTTATATAAATTATCTATCTCCCCATTTTCACTCAAGGTAAAAGAATGAATCTAATGAATTTTTATTTAGTTACTTCTTCGACTTTTTTCAACTCATTTAGTAATTTCCTTAAACTTGAAAACAGTAACTAAACACCTTAACCACTTTCAAGTCGTAAAACCATAGGCATGTTAATCAGCTATTATCTATTGTTGATGGTTAAAAAAAATCCTCCCTACACGTTCTTCTCATTCTAACTTTCATTGCATTCTAAATTTCGTACATATATAACTGAATTATAAATAAACGAATATAAATTACAGAAGTGAAAGATAATATGAGGAAGTAAATAATCGAGGAAACCGGAGATAGTATTAGCTAAAATAATTCTTTCGATTTGTTCTTACAAGCTCTGGAAAGCAAAAATTAATACAATACGTTGCTGAATGGTATACTAATATCTGAGAATGATTTAACTAAAGCGCCATCATGATTTGTCCTAGGTTATTTAAAAGAAAAATGTTTCTAAATTTGTTCACAGTTATTTTATTTATACATTTATCTGTTGCTTAAACAAAGAAGAATTCAGCATATATTTCAAAAATGTTTAAATTCACATCATTTAAATTTAAACGATCATTTCTTCACATTCAATAAGTGACAAACCGCAAAGTTTCGGTAGAAACATGGCAAACATATTTCAAAGAACAATGCTACTCTGTATCAGCATTTAAAAAAAGTTTAATGAAATACTCAGAAAATTATATATATCCGAAAAATAACAAATATTCTTGTCTTTGGGGATTTGAAATTTTCACACTAATCTTTAAAAAAGGATTAGAAAAATTATCCCAACCACTGAGTGAATGAATCAACAACCGCACCTGCAAAGAAAATAAGCAGGACCTATTCCTATCAGAGACTTTTTGGTTTGTATTTAAGACAAAATCCTTTTACGATAATACTTAATTTATAAATCATCTTTAATTTTTTTTTGATGAATATGATTGAAATATTTTTGATGGCACTGAATCTCGTGATGCAGAATATTTTTGTTTGAAAATTCTTCTATCCATGTATTTCTAGAAGTTAAGTGATGAGCCATTTTATATCTTCAATTGCTTCAGAGTTTTTCTTCTGTTTTTGTTTAAGGTAATGATTTTAGTATAGCTTTTCTTTACTGTGTTCTTTCTACAAGATATGCCTCAAAAATGGCAAATATTTGTTTTCTGTTGTTACGGCTGTTACTCTCGGAAGTAATAAATAGTTGGCAAGAAATGAAGCATAGAAAAGAGAACCCTTTTCCAAATTTCTATTTTAACCTCGATAATATCAATTTCTGAGACAGAATAAGTTAAACGATAATTTAAAAAATCAAAAGCAAGCCTTTGATAGCAAACAAAAAATAAGGCATTTTGAATTCTCATTCAATATTTTATATTTTTATAGTATGAAAGTCCGTATAATAGCCTCTTTAAAAAATCTATTTTAATTATGTACATTAATTAAATAGATTTTTATTCATATCTAAAATCTAAAATTATTATGTAGATAATACAAATCCTAAGGAAGAAATATTTATTCATATGATTCTATTATAATTAATATATTTCAAATTTCATAAACTTAAAAAAAGGGAAGCTACTATAAACCACCTATAAAAATTATTGTAAAATAAAAAAAAATCAACGTTAAACATTATTATAGAATTAAGATGACAACCTTTAACATATCAGCCTTATCATTCAAAATATTTTCACACTTCTAATTGCTGAGCTAATTGTAAAAATAATATATCGGTATTAATTTATTTAATAAATATTTAATAAATCTATTCGAATTCGAAAAATTACTAAATCTATTCATAATTAGTTTTTAATAAACTTGCTTGAAAACTGTTTGTATAATTTTTGAAATAAAAATGACTCCCTATCCATTGTTTATTAATACCTGTAATTTTACTAGCCTATAAAACTCATTTTCAATAAAAAAACAGTAATCAATGTCTATTTATGAATACGTCCATTTTCTCCATCATAGTCAAATGACTTGGCAAATAGATACTCAAGAACTGAGACCGAAGCTCTAAATAATATCTAATTCTTCTGAATACAGTTTCAGGATTCCATAGGCTGATCCTAATACTACCATATTGTATTTAACTGGCAAATTTGAAGCAGATCTGGTCATAAATTGAAGCAGAACGCTATTGTAATCACCTGTGAATGTTGCTAAAGCTCCTCGGAGTGATTTGGAAAACTTAATCATTCCGGAACTGAACTCTGTCCTCAGCTTATCAATCAATAATCTTTAACCAGTGTAAAGCTGGAAGTATGAGGGGGGGAAGTAGTCAGATCAGAAGAGGAGTGTTTAGTGTGGGGCTGATAATCATTTACATATCATGTGTGACATCATTCTGTGGAACGGTGTAGCCCAAAGCTTGTTTCTGGGAAGTATTTAAATCAGCGATGCTTTGATCCTCTTTAGAGAGGTTAATTTGATCTCTTATTTTTGAAGAAGGGGTAATCCTTCTGTCAGTGAATAATCTTTCCTCATCTTAAAATTTAATTACAATACTATATGTTTGCATTTCATGAAAATAATTCATAATCATTATGTCAGCAAAAATCAGTTTCAATATAAGCTGTTAATATCCAATATACTATTAAAGTTAAACGATTAAAATTGTTTACTACATTTAAAAATTGTTCGTGGAACGAAAACTCGTTAAAATACAATTTATTATAAAAGAATTTTAATGAGTGTTAAATTTCATTCTATATTACTTGATGTGAATTAAAATCCTCTTATAATTAATACCAAATTGTTAACAAATTTTTCGCAATTGCTTATTAGGATGAAAAAAATACACAGTCAACATACCTCTACTTTTTTTGGCTCACTAGCATAAAATCCCATGAGCTTGGGAACTTCTGTTGAAAGTGTGTACCTGAGTGCATGGAATAAATTTAAATTATCCACACTCTTAAATTATTTTTCTAATCAGAGGAATTAAAAAATGATTTGGACATAACAATCGAGTGTGGAGATATTATGCCTGTATATTCTTTTCATCGTAATGTGAAGCTGTCAAGAAATTTTCTTAATATAATTGCATTTTATTTTTTAATATTTTATTGTAAATAATAAATAAAATATAATACTTTATTATCATTACAGTTAATATAATTATTTTTAATTTTTTACTCAATGAAACAATTGGGAACGATGTTATTAATTATATTGGCTTTTAACTATTTTCTGTAGACCGAGATAACCTGGTTGGTAGGGCATTGGACTCTCATCTCGTGAAAAGCGAATTTGAATCTCGCCGGCCGAAGAATCTCTGCGTGTGTGGTGACTGGTTGGAGTACAAATCTGTCGTGATTGCAAAGTCCTTCATGTTGAGAGTAATACCACTGGGCTGACCCAGGACAAAATTACGATCTGTGGATGAATGAAGGAAATTAAAGAATGAAGTTTGCCCCGTGAAAAGAGTTGTGAAGCATGAGTAGCTAACTCGTATTCTTGGCTCTTTATGACGCTACAGAAAAAATGAGACGCGCATTTGGGATTAAATAACAATGGTTCTTTAATCCACGGACTTATCAAAGATTAGTGCCATTAGAAACAAGAAAAATTATTTTCTGTAATGAGTATTTGCGTGTTCTATTTCATCTAATGACAAATGTAATTCGAAATTTACATGAATTGTACATCGATCTTCAAACCTTAAATAATTCTTCGATATTTTTTGTTTCTAGAAATATTTAAAGCAAAGGATTGAATTAAATTAAATATAAATAGCAAGTATAGTTAACGTTAAATATTCTAAAATATCTTGGATTAAAGTTTGGTAGAATGCATAATTAACCTTGGAAATTCTAATTATTCAATGATCAAGGGAAAAGTATATACATATAGTTAACCTAAAAAGGATATCTGATACACTTTTTTTCATTTTATAATATTATACAGTGATTTCTTATATGATTTCAAATTATTTTAAAAATTAGCGGATAAATATAACAATAATCAAACTAGCTTCAATTTCTCCAATTCAAATGATATTTCAGTGGCATAGAAACATGCAACATTTAGTGACCTTTTATTCTTAAATCATTTTCTGATTATCATTATCTTATGGGCTGTAATATTTAGCTAATTAAGTGAGAAACTAAGGATTTCAATATAAAATTATTACTTACTTAGTGAATTGGATTACATTCAATTTGAATGAAAATTCATGAAGCTTATGTCTATCATTACTTATATTAAATGCAATTATAATCAACTTTAATCAAAACATTCTACCCCGATTTAAGTTGATAAAGGTAAAATAATTTCACACTTATTTATAACTACGATAAACTATCAAAAGTTTTGGAACATTATCGAAATCGAAAACTAAATGCAAAGGAAGCAAATTAATATAAGGAAGCGATGAAATCCGATGATTGATCATCCAAACGTTATTATGATTTTCGTAACATTAGAAATTTACATGTTTCTTTCTAATATTAACTAAGAAAGACAAACATTTCTTGGAACACTTGTCAGGATATAAAAGATATAATACTGATAAAAAAAAAAAAGAAAAACAGAAAATATCCTTAGGTTATCTTTAAAATGTAACATAGTCCTCTGGATATGTTTTCCTGTGCTAAATGACTTCCGAACACAAAATATATCCTATTGAAATGCGGCTAGAAATATACGATTGGTGATCCAAAAAAAAAATTCAAGGCAATGGCAAAATGCTTTATTAAAAATAAACATAGGATACAAATGATAATTAAGAGTCATATGTGTAGGTCACTTCCACATATAATCACCAAACCTGTTAAAGCATTTATCATACCACTGCACTAATTTGTTTAACCTATCTTATTAATAATCAAGTCTATAACTATAGAGCCAGTTTTTCGCAATGCTTGAACATCACCGTCTAATATGAACTTTTTTTCGAATAAGTGTTTAAAGAGTACTTATACTTGTTTCGAATGTGTGTGCCGAGGAAAAGAAATAGTTACTGAAAGATAAATAGAGGCTGTACGGGGAGTGGCTCCAAACATCCCACCTAAACGTTTTATCAATATTTCAGTCCGCTTCAAAACAACTACACCATTTTAACACCTTTTGTCTGCTCATTTCTTTGCCTCGTAGAGTTCAATGATTAGTCTGTGAATACATTATTGGCCTATATAACGACTCACAACTCCGTGCGAGACCACTTCTTTAGAAATCTTGCTATTACTGTAAGCATTTTCAAGTCTCAGTATTAACACTATCTACTTGAATGAACGGATTAGATAACAAAAGCTATGTGGCTCCATTCTGGGTAATAATATTCCCATCTACATTTCCTATCATCTTAATACTTCTGCTTCTAACTCATTTTTATCATCCCTCACATATAACTGTGGATAACAGAATTAAGTTAGTTAATTAAAATAATTTTTTCAACTAAGTCTGCTATAGTTAAACTTAGGTTTCATATAATTTGGGGTCATGGAATTATTTTTTATGTTTAGCGAAATTGCAATAAGATACATATGATTATATTTCATTTGTAATGAAAAATATGATTTGATTCGATTTCACTGTATCATTAGCTACATAATGTCAAATATATCCTGCCCAACAATATATTGAATACCAATCTCTTGACGATGTAATTATTAGAATGAATTCATCATGCATGTTTAATTTTCATTCCAGTCAGAACTATTATTTGAAAAACTTTAAACTTTATACGGATGAAGTGATGCATAAAATCATTGATTAAAATTATAATGATTTCTTTTTTATTATAACATTAAACTTTTACATGTGCTCTAATATTACTTTTACATTCACTTATTTCAGTAAACATACAACTAAAAACATTTTAATGCAATATTTCAATGTTTCTTGTCGATGTGTAATGATGCCTTTTTCAATTTTGGTTTAAATTAAAAATTGTTTAAAAAATCAAACAAGTTTTTATTGCCATTTTATTTTTATTTATTATTATTATTTTTGCTTATGCAAACAACAGCTTATTATGTATAAAATACAATTTCTTTTATAAGTGTGAAAAATATTTTTAAATGATATAGGATGTATTTGTTATGAATTCTAGCTTATTATTTGGAGCTTGCATTATGTTTTTAGTGAATAAAATTCATCTATCTGTTTTACAATAAGTTGAGCCCTTTGAAAATTGTTTCAAATGGTTCCCTTTTCATCAGGCTTTCTTTGCAGAATCACTCTTTCTCCTGAAAGGATTTTTCTTTATTTTTTTTTATTTATGTTTGAAAAATGCTGAACAATAATCTATATACATCTTTAATAACGTAATTAAAAATCAATGAATCAAAGACATTCATTTGTGTAATTATTTTATATTCACATCACATACTTTTATACAGAAAGCCTTTATTCTGCAAATGCGGGATTAAGAATCCGTGGAATCAGTAACAACATTTAAAAATTTCCAAGCATTTCCTTCCTGAATATTCTTATGAATTTCTTTTAGAAGATAGTTTTGAACAAAGACGTTATAATTTCACGTATTTGCAGACCATTTGTGAAATATCCTTTTACTACACAAATTTATTATTACCAGGCCAATGACATTTTTTCCTCATATTTATAGAATTTTTAAAGCTTATGAAAATTCTAGATATCCAAAAAAATAAAGATAATATTAAAGCGAGAGTAAGTGAATTTAAAGTATTGATTAAAATAATGAATGCATCAAGACGAAAATTGGCAACATTAAATGCGTTAAGTAATTCAATTGCCAAATTAAAATGTTTCAAAAAATTAGATTTAATTTCGAAGATAATTAAAAGTAATACATTTCAAGGTAGAATTGCCATTTTCTGTATAATTCTACTGCAAAATTTCCCATTTGGAATTTTGCAATGAACAAGAAAAGTGTAATAATATGCACAATTAACTAAAACGTTTAATTACTGCATTCTTTCAAATGTTTTCTAATTCATTCAATTACTTTGGAATATTTGCTTGAGTTAGCATTATGTGTCAAGCTATTTAATAAAGCTGCAAGAATTTTCAGGCATACATCGATGATTAAGAAATGAAATGCTTCTGTGTTGTAGCTTCATCTAGCTGAACATTATATCCAGAATTACATAAATAATCGACACATATATGCTTCAGAAAGTAAATTTGGATACTCCAAATTGATTTGATTTTTTTTTCCAAATTGGATGAAATAGAAAGCATGAAATATTTTATTTACCGTCGTCATTTCTAAAAATAACATAGCAGGTCATTTTTCATAATTCTCCAAAACTTCAGATAAATATCTAAACTTCTTAATTACATGCACATTCCATAGTCATGAGCATGGCTATCATGCATTGATTGCTATAGATTCTTCAACAAAGAGCATTTTTCGTGTTTAGGCTTTTCTCATTTTATACATCATTACTAATTTTTAAAATCAGGCATCTTTAACTGAATAAGGAATACGTGAACATAGATTTATATATAATTCATGTCTACAGAATGGTATTAATTAATATTTCAGAAAACCATTTATAGTAATAGTTAAATAAATGTTTTCTTGTGCACACTTTATATTTGTATATAATGTACATTAATTTTATATTTCTATAATGTTTCGTAAATTCTTGTTACGAAAAGGTTCAAAATTTCTAGGCAAGATAAAACCTAATTTCTTCCTTTAACAATATTTTAGGTCATTTTTAATGCTTTATATTGTGAAAAAATTGGAAATTCTTCAGCAACTCTTAAACTAACTTATACTTTGAAAATCGAAACACATTTCAATATTAGTACTGCAACTAGACATCAAATTATTTTTAAAATTTTGAATATTCTATATAAAAGAAACTTTTTATTCCATATTTAAATAAATTAAAAACACGCAGTTTAAATTTTTCTGATTTCAAAATTTTTACACAAATAATTATAATGGAATGAACTCATTGCTCCTTTTCAACATATTTCCCTATCGAGCTATAAGAAATTTTCTGAGAATAAATTACATTACTTTATTTCATCCTTCTAATAGAAAATGTAAGAATAATTTTCTTGTGATGTTAGCAAATAAGAAAAAAAGAACCTTACATTTACAGCAGACAATCTTGCTGTACTTGAGCCTATTTATATTGTTGTGATTGCATATTTTTCCTCATTTTATAAACTGCTTGATCATTTTTTGCCTGTTATAATTAACGTTTGCAAATATCCTGCTTATCTTAACTGCCATATAAGATATTCTTGAAATAAAAGATAAAATAGATCTATTACGATTTCAATATTACCGACAAAATGATTTAGCAAGCAACAAAAGGGGGGGGAAGATTATAGTTCATTCCCTCCTGTTTTCCAGATGAAAATTTCGGCCAAATTGAGCTGTCTAGAAGAAAATTAATTTTGCAAGTACAATGCCCATTTTCTTTAGTTTCTTTTAAACTCAAAATATGAAAGAAATAAATGAATTAAATTATTGTTGTTAACGTAAAATGAAATCCATTTCTTTTTTCCCTTTGTAACAAATTGTTAAATCGAGTGTTACTTGCATGTTGACACTACTCAGTGTCTTCCATATATTTTTAATTTATATTTCTAGTAAAACTGCCTCTCTATTCTTCTACTCATTTTTACGCTTTACTTTATTTTAATTGAAATTTAACTTATGCATACAAAATATAAACATGAATAAAATATTATATACTATACTTAATTGGATAAAAACAATAATAAATGCTAATCACATATTATACATATATATATAATCTATTTACAGCATCTATTAACCAAAGATTAATGAATTTTTATTCGATCTTTAAGGAGGACTATCTTCATTAGGACTTTGTTATCCTCTAAAAGTTGTACGTTATGTTCATTTTTCGATCAAATACTTGACTACTATTTATTTCGCTTATTCTGGTTATTAAAATTATTCTGGTTAAAAACTTTATAAGTATTGAAAAAAATGTCAGAAAAATTTATTCTTTTGCAAAAGAATTAAACTCATTTATCTATAGAAATAAAAATAAATGTCCGTATGTCTCTTACGCCCTGCAGTACCGCTCATGTGATTACGATAAAACTTACTACTTATTACTTGCAATAATGGGATGGTTACAGGTGTAATAAAATTATCTAAAAAGTAAAAACTATTTTTGGATCAACTTACCGCATCTGTTAACCAAAGATTAAGAATTTTTATTCGTTCACTAAGATAACAGTTTTATTATAGAATGCATGCGAGAAAATTTTAGGGAATCCAATCCTGTAGGTTTGAAATTTTAATTAAAAATTTACCAGTGTTTTCCGGAGTATCTTCCGGAAATAATAAAGTACAAAACCTTTTGCATCATTTTAACTTTAAAAAATTATTGATTCAACTGCATCAACGATTTATGGCATAAATATATTGTCTATATTTAATCAAATTCAAAAAAAATATTTCAATCTCATTTTTTAACATTAATCTTGAGAGTTCTGAACGGATATTAAATGAATCTCGAAAGATACAAAAAACGGTTTCTTCTCTTACAATTCTCAATCATCAAGCATTGCAATTCTAAAAGAATACATGAATCTATTATGCAAAAATGGATTTTTAGTGAGCGGACTGAACTTAAAAAAACCCATATCTTTTATTTAACCAGCTGTTTGATGCTTGATTACCAGTCGGATACTCAAAAAATTTATTTGTTTCTACTGAAGACGGAAAAAAACAGTTGATTACCTTAAAGTCTTAAATATTAAAGTTTTAAAAAAAATACACTGATGGATAAAAAATCCCAACACCAAAAAAAATTATTGTACAGTAAGGAAATTTTAGGAATACATTTGTCTAGGTAACATATTTAATCGATTAAAGTTTCAAGATCACAGGTAGAGACGTTGGCGAGGAGAGCCATTTCAAATGTGAAATGTTGGTACATTAGTAACCGGTGTAAACGCCAGAATTTTGAATGCAAGCATGCAAACGTCCTGCATTGTGTCGTACAGGTGTCGGATGGAGTTCCATGCCTGTTGCACTTGGGCGGTCAATGCAGGGACGGTTAATGCTGGTTGTGGATGAAGTTGTCGTCCAGTGATGCCCCATACGTGCTAGGTTGGAGCAAGATCTGGGGATTTATCTGGCCACGGCAACATGTCGACACTCTGTAGAGCATGTTGGGTTACAACAACGGTATGAGGGCGAGAATTATCCTGTTGGAAAAAACCCCCTTGAATGCTGTTCATGAATGGCAGCACAAATGCTTGTATCACTAGACTGAAGTACAAATTTGCAGTCAGGGTGCGTGGGATAACCACGAGAGTGCTCCTGCTGTCATACGAAATTTCTCCCCAAACCATAAATCCAGAAGTAGGCCCTATGTGTCTAGGCCGCAGACAGGTCACTAGCAGGCGTTCACCTGGCTTCCTTCTATCCAACAAACGGCTATCACTGCGACCAAGGCAAAACCGGCTTTCATCAGAAAACGAAACAGATCTCCTCTCCGTCCTCCAATGATCTCTAGCTTGACACCACTCACGCCGCAAACGGCAGTGGTTTGGAGTCAATGGAATGCACTGTACAGGGCGTCTGGCTCGGAACTGTCCTTGAAGTAACGTATTTGTTACAGTTCGTTGTGTCACTGTGGTGCCAACTGCAGCTCGAATTTCAGCTGCAGACGCAGTACGATTAGCCACAGCCATACGCCAAATACGACGGTCTTCCCTCTCAGTAGTACCACGTGGCCGCCCGGAACCTGGTCTTCTTGAGGCAGTACCTTCCTTTGACCACTGCCACCAATACTCTTGCACAGTGGATACATTCCTGCCAAGTCTTTCAGCAATATCGCGGAATGAAAACCCACCTTCTCGTAGCCCTACAACACGACCTCGTTCAAACTCAGTGAGCTGTTGATAATGGCTTCTTCGTCTTCTCAGAGGCATCCTTGAATAACAGTAACCCACAACGTCAAATCTCAACGGTAAATAACGATCATGAACCTTACAGCGCTTATTTAAAGCAAACCTCATTTGCATGTTCATAGTGTCGCTACTAACGCCACACTTACGCGCGTAGCTCGAAATTTGAATTGACGTCATCTTTTAGATGTATAAACACGCCTACCGAATTTCGTTTATCTAGTACAGCTCCTTCCTAGTGTTGGGATTTTTTTTCCATCAGTGTAGAATAAATATTATTTACTCTTCTCTTTTACGTATCATTCAATTTCATTGAATATATTAATTTCTGATACGAAAAGAACTATTTTTTCTGTCATTCCTAACTAAACAAGACAGTTATTTTGAATTTCAAACCTTATTTTCAATATTATTTCATCTGCTTTCATCTGCTGTCTGAAGAGAGCTGTTAGGAAAACTCTTCTAAATACCAAGTAAAGGAATTAAAATTCCTAAACGACCTTATTCTACATATCATTAGACGGAAGCGCTTTCTGTGAGTATATGCTTAGTTTACAGTTGTGCTTAGAACAGAAAACAGTTATAATGTAACAAGTTCTCGTAAAGGAATTTTTTTATTTATTTTATTATTGTTCTTTTGCTTTAGTTTTCTTCTTTTCCAGTG
Source organism: Argiope trifasciata (assembly GCA_026543055.1). Classification (NCBI taxonomy): domain Eukaryota; kingdom Metazoa; phylum Arthropoda; class Arachnida; order Araneae; family Araneidae; genus Argiope; species Argiope trifasciata. Next base: position 549,140 of record JAPMOQ010052942.1, on the reverse strand, counting down.
TTTATACTTGTTAAGTGAGAAACCTTTTTCATGCCTACTGTTGGTATAAAATTTTCTGCAGTTCAAAGAAGTTTCACCATTTCATTTATGTCTTTATTTTCATTAATGATCTTGATCCGGATTTTCGGGACTTATCTTTATCTCATATTTACTTCACATTGTACTTAGAATGAAAGCACATGATTTGTGCATTATTCAGGTTGTTACGGTTGGTTAAAAAAACAAATCTATAAAAATAATTTTTTTAAATATTAAGAATACTAGGTGTTATTTAGTATTTATTCGTTTGTCCTTCATGAACACAATTTTAGATTTTTCCCGTTTCAAGAACAAAATCTGCCCAAATTTGAAATCTTTTGATTCATAAATATAGATTTTTTTCATACCGAATGAAACTAAAAAAACATGTGACTACTTCTAGCACAATTGCTTCAAAATTTAGCCAATTAACATCGAATATTTGAATGCTTTTAAAAACATTCAAATTCAATATCTAGAATTTTAATTATTTTCCTCTCTTTAAGTTGCGATTTCAATGTTATTTTAGTATCTAAAAATAATATTAATGATTCAAAGATTTCTCTTACAAAATAAACAAATATTATGAATGAAGATAGAATTTCAAAATAATTTCTGATTATTAAAGTATTAAGTTTAAATCAATTTTAAAAATTTTAATCAGCTATAAAATGGTTAATAAAAATAAAAATATAATAAAATATACCAATACTTTCTAACCCTCCTTATTATCTTAATTCTATCTATTTAAACTCATGTTAAACCTACGCAAAATCATCGTCTTCTGTTATAAAGTCAAATCTAAAATTATTGCGGTGCAGTAAATGGCTCAGTTGGAAATTGCACTATTCATTAACTCTTTTTTAAAATCTGAAAAAAAACACAGGTTTTGAGTTACAATTCAGATTCAAATCAAATCAAAACTCAAAGTTTATTTCCCATGTCTGCCATGGGCACTATTTAGAAAATTTCATAATTATTTTTAAAAATTATATTCATATTAAAAAAGAAAAAAAGCTCTGAATGTACCTTTCATATCATCTAGAATAGTTAAGAATTAAATATATATACCCAATTAAACTATCGAAAAAATTTTAAAGCTCTTATTCTAAAACAAAAATTAAATCTAAATATTTCAATTAGAAAATATTCTATATTCATTAATAATTAAATGATGTACATATCTTTCAAAATAATGTATTAAATGATTTAGAATATGACAATGACTCCGTTTAGCCTAATTTTTGTTTTTTTCTCATTGATTGGTGGCTTATCATCAGTTCTGATGATTGAATAGAAATTACTCTCCCTTACTAAATATGTCTTGATTTATCCTCTGTAACGCAGACTACCGGGCAAATAGATGTACAGAGAATGAGACATAAACTGTAATAACACAATCACATCATTCAATAAATTTCTGTCTTTCAGAATGCAGTTTCATGCCTCCATAGTCTGATCCAAACTATTGCCATATTGCAATGGTAAATGAAAGCAGACCAAATCATAAAGTGAAATGGAATGTTATTTTAATCAAATATGATTGATATGGATCGTCTAATCATTTCCCTTTTTTATTGATAAATAGCTATTACCCAGTCGGATAAATTAGAAATTATGGAGGGGAGAGAATGAGCGAACAACCGCGTAAGGAAAAGGGTTGAAAATTATTGACAGCGTTTGTGAGTTCAACCGGTAGCCTGATATTGCTAAAATCGCTTTTTTCCTGAAGATGCTGATAAAAAATAGGTCGTCATTTTCTTTGAAAGAGTGAATTCAATCACTTTATATTCGAAGAAAGATAAAAGTTTCTTTCCTTAAATATCTGATTTATAAAAGGATGTTTAATTTTTTCGTTTATAAAAATCGTTTTCGTAATATAAATGAAAACCAGTTTAGAATAAAATCCTATTGAAAAGTATTCATAGGCGTAGGATAAAATAACAATGAAATAATGTCTTCGTACTTAAACAATATCATTAAAATCTGAAGTTCGTTAATAGTATATATCATTATAAATAAACTGTGTGAATGGATTTTAAATTTCAAATTTTTTATACGTTATAGAGCTTCTAAATCATCATCTAAATCTTTAAAGTATAGTTTGTGTAGTGTTGAATTCATGTCAAAGCTGTCTTATATCTGTCCAAAATTTCACATGTAGTCAAATCTACATTCGTTAGGCCACTTACAATGTTATCCATAGATATACAATGTAACTATTTTTAATTATTCCACACCCTCTCTTAATTCTTCAAATAAACTCAATGAAAATTAGAAGATATTCCGACTAGAGGCTGTTTTTTACAGCATTTTGAAAATGACGCTATTTTTAATAACCCTGTCTATAACTTGTCCTGTAATGGAAGTTCCATTGATTATCTCTCTTTTTCATAAAACTGAAATTAAATTATCAACGAGTATCAAATATTCAACTCTCCTTTTAATGCAAAATAAATATTTTTAAATTTGTAATGTTCTGAAAAATAGACGTATTTTTCTTTCTGTATGAATTTAATTTACTATTGAATAATTCAAAAACTTCTGTTGATATGTAGAATTGCAGTCCTAAAATTATACTTTTCTAAAACATTTTTTATTTTTTATATTTTTTATCATAATCATATTTAATTGCCAATTTTTATTACGGATAAAACATCTTTAAGAAAGAAGGCTTTCTGGTAACTTTCTTCTCCCACTACTATCATCAAACAGTTATCGACCCACCTTTGACAAAAGAGCAGGAGTGAAAGTGGTGGAAAATTTTCTTTTCTTTATTTTCGATTCTCGCCTTATTGTGAAGAAGTATTTATAAACAAATTCACCGAGAGTTTTGTATTTCTTCAAATAAGATAAAGTAATTAGATTTATATCAACATTAAATATATATATATTTTATATTTAAGGATATATTTATTAGCTACGGAAATATTGAGTTTATTTTACAAATAGAATGAATAAACCTTCGGATTTTACACGGTTAAGCGGAAAAATAACTGATTTGATTATATCCCAAAAATAATTTACGATATGTATTACACAACTTCAAATTTAATCAAAATAATTGGGTTTCTATCATTTTACACGAACTTTTATGTTCAAATTTATTTTTGTTGATCAAGGCGTTTTTACGACATTTTGTGTTACATCTCTTTTTCTAAAAAAATTTTATTTTACGTTATATAGTTTTTGCTATTGCGTTTTATATCGAGTGACTAAGTTTTTTGAATGAACTTAAAAAGTGTACTGTAGTCTGCTAAGTATCACAAAAATTTTCCTGCAACAATTTTTTTCTAAGTATTTGCATAATTATGATATTTTTTTATGATTTAAAACATAGATATCTCGGTATAAATCTATAAAGTGTTTTGAACGTTTAGTACAAAACTGAAATCCTGGATTTCCATGTTCATCATGGCAGTGTAGATTAAATCTGTTTTCGATAAACGACCTTCTGTTTTGCAGTGTAATACAGAAGATAAAAGTGTGGGTACTTGGATAATTTCAGCTCTCATATGATTTGCAAATATTTATTTGCATTCCGAATTTAAACATATGAAGTAATAAATATAATGTAGTTCTGAATATTATCATAATTCTAAATATTATGAAGAAGTTTCTGAATTGAAATAAAAGGTTCATCTTTTAGAATTCATATTCTTTGTTTGAAAAATATATTTAAACATCTTTAAAATATTGTCATTCTATACATTTTCTTACGTCCTTAAAAACCACTCTATATTTTCTAACCAATGACTACCATATATAACAATTTTTATAACTAAATTTATTAGGTATTCGCAAGAATAAGACTCATGGCGTATTTTAAAAAATTTCCTGCTAATATTAAAAAGAATAACGTTTAAAAAAATGATTTATATTTCAGAAGTTTTTCAATTGAAAGTTTTCTTATCAATAATTTACAGTATTTTCTCAATATCTTAATGTTTTTCTGAATACATTATTTGTTCTATCTTTAAATACTATTGAAATTTTAGAATATTAAATGCTTTGAAAAGAAATAACAAAATGTCAAATTTAATAGACATTTGAATTTTATTATATTATTTTTTTCATTTTTATATCCTTTGCTACCAGCAATCCTACAAACATTTTCCTTTTTTTTCTATCTAATTTTTCTTGAATAATGTGAAGTTTCTTCAATGATTAAAAAGAGTTGTTATGTGGATGTTATTTTTATGACTCAACTTTTTTCATGTGAATAGAAACCGAGACATTTTTATTTTAGTTATATTAACGTCCAGTTTTAAAGCAACATCCGAACTAATTTGAATCGGACCTCTAAATTTTAGCCGTTGTCAGATGACGAGGGCGATACGTCGACTGGCACCCCCAGCTTGAAACTTCCACATCACACCAGTGACTGAAGCACTTTTAAAATAACTATAGTAAACTATTTTTGGAAAATCGGTGTTAAGCTGCTATAGACAGTTGGAATTTTCTTGCTCAAAAGATATAATAAGCCGAATGAGTTTTCTGAAATACATCCATATGAGTTTTCCAAACAGAGAAATTATAAAGCATACAAACAATTATGATAAAGTGGAACAAAATATAAGCAATTCAACAGTTATAGATATATATATTAATGTAAATGGGCCGTTTTGTTCCATCAGGTTATTTTTATTTGGAATATTTTGATGCCTAATTATATCATTTAATCAATCATTTATTCAATCACATAAAACCTTTGAATGTAAACAACATCCTCTGTCAAATGGTATTCTCATTCAGAAGATATTCTAAGCTGGAAACTGCAACTGATTTTGAATTGAAATGTGCACGCTTCTTGTACCCAAAATGTTTTGGTCCAAGAAAGAGCATTTATTTATTACTAGCCGCCTTTGGCGACCAGCTGGTTCTCCATGAGTAAAGCGTTCTAAAATTTTCAATTAAATCACATATTCATTAGCCTTGAAGTAATTCCGGGCATTGATTCACCTGAAATTAATATTTTCTTTAAGATGATGGACGGAAAGTTCTAAAAGTACACCTTTTCCTAATAATATTCTTTAATTTTATAAATCAGTCAGTTGTAACCATCGGTTATGCTTCCAAAATATTAAAAAAAAATCGGTGATGTTGCCAAAATATTCAATATGTTTTTTTTAAAGAAAGCAAGAAAGGGAAAAAAAGTATTAAATTAATGATACAGATATTGCAAACGATAATAGAAATATGCCATTAAGTCTAGATTTCAATGCATATCCTGTCTAAATTCAATCAGGTTTACCGTAAATAAAGAAGATTTATGTAGTTAATGATATAGATATTGCAAACGATTGTAAAAACCTTTTCTTTGCATTTATTTTTTAAAGAAGATATCACATTTTATATTTCTTTTATTTTATCCAGTCACGTGCTGAAAGTTGCATTTCTTTAGAATTATTTTGCGATGATAATTTTTTTATTTGAACTTCCGGCATTCTTTTATTTTATCCAATCACGTGATAAAAACATGGTTAAATTATTTCTTTAAAAATTCGTTAAAAATAGAAGCTTACATTATAAATTAAAAAAACTGATACCGTTAGAAAGCTAATAATTAATCTTTAAATTGATGCAAAAATCATGTTTATGCGATCATATTTTCGGAAGTTATAGCGGAAAAACGTCGAAATTTTGATTAAATTTTAATTAATTCAAATTCTAATTAAAAATTCGAAAAAGGGGCTCCGAGGTGCACATTCCGGATTTCCAAGGTATACATGTAACAAATTTGGTAGCTGTAGGTTCAACGGTCTGGCCTGTAGAGCGCCAACACACACACACACACATTGAGCTTTATTATAAGTATAGATTGTGTTTTAATAATTTTTATTTATCAAAAAAAAAGTTTTTATTTCTCTAGCTATCAAAGTTTGTTAGGGATGTAGATAAAATGCGTATAAAATAAACCTCTGCAACTGATAATTTAAGTATTTTGTTGCTTTATAATATCAATCAATCAAATTCCTAAAAGGCATTGATGTAAACAATATCACCTATGTCATTCAGATGATACTTTGAATTCATTGTTAAATTTTGTTTTGATATAATATAACAATTGAAAATCTACGTATCAATTATACCAACTTTTTGAACTCAAGAAGCTATATTATTTAAATCTTTGTATCATTTATAATCAGAGAAAATGCTACTTTCCTTAAATAAAAACTGGCTTAATATTTGCCTTTAAAATTCCTATTTTGCCATACTTTGTATATAAATCATTTGTTATTAAAAATATTATTCATGGTAAATTAAAAATAATTTTATAGATCCCAAAGAATTGTGCCTATAGCCACAAAATTTATATATCAATTTGTACAAAATGCAAAAAATGAGATTAATATATGTTTTATTCATTAATGTTTCAAAATTGAGAAAAATCATTATTAAAATGTTTATAATCTTTGTTTTTTTATAATTTTATGTTAACCCCCCTAATAATTTCTCAGACAAATTAATTAAAAATAAAAATATATATATCATTTCCATTCTTACAACTAACAACTCATTACAACTTTACAACTTATAAATGCTTTCTAAATATTCAAATATAGATATAACTCCCGCGAAAAAAATACCTTAGAATACTTCAAAAAATCATTTTTTTGGAGTCAAAAAATGTATTTTAAAAAATACATAAATTTAAAATTCGAATTTTGTAAAATCGTATTTCGAAAAATAGGCTCAGCACTTTAAATTTAAAACTACTAATTTCTACTTTTCAGAAACCATAATTTTCTGAAAAGTGAAACTTTGAAGTGTTGCGCTGATTGATATTTATTAATGAAGGACAAATTTGAAATATTCTAGAAACATCTAAAATAGTCATATTTAGGCATCCTAAATTCATCAGTTTTAGTAACATTGTGTAATAGTTTTTTGATAGCACCAAGGATATTTTATTAAAAAATACAGGACAGGGATTGGAAAAATTATCCAAATTGCTGATATGTAAATGTATATCTTATTTTTGCAAAAGTATATTGAGTGAGTAAAACTGCATGAAATTGAAATCTTTAGTAAAATATCCATTCTTTATTTTAGTTCAAATTTCAGTAATTTGTGAGTTGAAAGATCTCATGCAGCATATTTTACTGAATAGATAACAAATGAATTTGAATGCATTAAAGGGTAAAATAATAATAATTTAACTTTCGCATCTTTTTCAATGTTTTTCTTAAGAAATCAGCATTAAATTTAAAGCGAAACTAAACTATATAAAAACAGTCTATTTGATGATACTTCAAAAATATACATAAAATATCCTTTTTTAAGATAAAAATGTTGTTCTTTACTGAGACTAGCAATTATTTCGTTAATATGCTGCTAGAACTGCTAGAAAAAAATTATAAAATAATAAATAAATAAACCATAACCGAAGGGGGAGAATAATTCAAATCAGCAAGTATAAATGAATTAAATTTCCCCAAATATAATTTTACTTCTTGTAAGTATCATTTTCTTCAAATAAATGTATAATTATAAGAATATCGTGTTCCATAAGGGCAGCGTAATTTTCTATCAAGCAAATTTTCGTGTCCTGCAAGTATTCTTTTCTTAGTTGCGTGAAACTTTTCTTTTGAGGTGCACGAGGCTGTTAAGTGATAAAAGGTTTTAGACCTGCGGTTGATATACAGACTTTTTTCTTGTTCTAGAAAGTATTATTATTTTCTTCCTTTTTTTCTCTCTAATGTTTCTTTTTTAAAAAATGTGTTTCAGAAAATAAGCAGAATAGGAAATAATTTCTGTATAATTAGACCTGTTATATTTTTTTTCAAATAAAATAATGTCATGAAATGAAAAATGTACCATAACTAGCAAATTATTTTGTGTCTTATTAGAAATATATATTATTCACAGATATATGTAAGTTCCTTTGGAATAAGAAAACAAAATAATCAAAACAAGGACTTTTAGAAATGATTTTTTATCTTGTAATAATTCTATAGAGTTGACTACAAAATAAATTAAAGTTTTTTAAAAAAATTAATAAATAAGTATTAACGTTGCTGTTTTTTTAATTTATTGGAACATTTTTAAAATTTCTTGTTTAGCGATAGATTTTTTTTTCATTTTTTTATACATATTTTAAAAAGAATCACTCGTCCACAAATAAGATGAATGGTGTATTTCTAAAACTATAACATGTTTACACGTTTTTCAAAAAATTTCGACTGGTTTACGTAAGTTTAGAAATCAATCAATATTTTTAAAGCTTATTACCTCTAAATAAACAATTAGATATCTATGTAAATTCTTGTAAATAAACATACAATTAAAATTTTCTAAGGAATTATATATTAAAATATAAATCAAATATTCTGGTGGGCAATTAATATGTGAAATATATTACAGCTTGCATGAAAACAACTTGATCCGAAGGTCAAAATCGAATTCAATCACATTTAATTCAAAATGGAATGAAATATTACTTAAATTAAGATAGTATTGATATGTTTTATAGATATAACTAAAATATATTTTATTGGAGTATTTGCTCTTTTTTTAAAATTAAAAACAGAAATATATCTAAGAAACAACTGTTTTTGAAACTACATTAAAAGATTTGATTATTATCTTCTGCATATTAGAATATCATTTTCCAGATAAGTTAGCTGTGTATTAATCTGATTATAGAATATCATTGAAGACATGTTCACATTAAAATTACCTTCAATATTCAGCTTTTAACATTTCCAAATAAAAGAAATGGGTGCTTTTTAGAATGTAACTAAGCTTTTGCAGCAACCATAATTGATTGTATTTATCTTAAACCATTTTCTCTTGCGCTTTTTCATAGATCTGGAGATATTTTTGAAATCATAATATATAAACATAAAAAAGAAGAAAATGATGATTAAAGAATATATTAAACATGCATATACAAAAAACATTCACATACATACGTATTGACAGATAGACGTAAATACACACACACACACACACACACACACACATATAAAACCATCGATAGACGATCAAAATAAATAGATACATATAATTAGGAACAAAATAAAATGTGAGTTATTTTAAGTTAAAATAACAATTACTAAAATGTAGTAAGACTGTTAATAAAATAAGTGTTAATACAATCAATTTCAATTCAAACATGTCTTGAACTAAAATACAAAATTTTTTTGTACAATTTTGAGCAATTTTTATTATTTACTTATTTATTTATCTTTCATTTCCAAATTTCTTGAATTCTAAAAGAAGACTATTTTCTGAAGATCATATTTTAGACCTTATCTTTTGTAAGAAATGCTTTACTTTGAATAAGTTTGAAAGGGTTAGATTGTTATTTCATAACATTTGTAAAAATATTACTATATATGAATATGAACTGGGCGAATAAAAGCAACTATTTTAAATTATGCAATATAATTTTCAATTTATTCGTAATGATTCAATAAATTTCTCTTGAAACCCATTAGTTATATTTTTCTTTTGTTTTTGCTAAATATTGTTTCATTGTTCATTGCTATAACTTTTTATGAACCTCAAATTGAATGTACTGTCTGTTCTAAGCATATCTAAATTCTAATATTTTCTGAATTTAATACAGAAAAATGATAATTTTATGTAATAAGATTTCCGGTTCCGATGTTTATAGAACAATTATTTAAAATATTTTTTAAGTAAAGCAAAGCAAATTGTTGCAAAATAAATATTTCTTTAGAATTAATAAAACCAATGAACTTTTCTAAAAAATAACGAAAAAATATCAACGGGAATGCACATCAATTATTAATAATCGATTTTCATATGAAATAAACTATTTGATTTCCATATAAATTAAGAAATATCTATATGAAATAAATATTATTATTATTTTAAATTTTCGATTAATTTAAAAAGATTCTGCAAAATAGAATTCAATTCTTAAAAGAATTTTTATTGTTTGAACATTTCACTTATCATGGTTGAAAATAGAGTTGAGTTTCTTCAATATTATTATTTTTCTAGATGAGGTAAATGAGGTACATAAATTTTAAAGATTTGATAATTATATAATAATAAATTTTATTGACAAATTACAAATGTACCGAATAATGATCCTCAATTTTATATAAAACATTATAATTTTGTATTGGAAAAGCATAAAATTTATGAATAAAAATTACCCTTTTTCTCTTATAAGTAATTTGCATTTGGTTTATCACCTTAAAGAATTTGAGACACAAATAATTAAGAGCTATACTGATTCTTAAATCAAGTGTTCTTCAGGAAACCTATTTGTATACTGCATGTTTGGAAAATAAACTATTACTAAATAATAAAATCTTTGATTGTTAAAATCTCTTTTAGTTTCTAAATCCAAAGAAAAAAATTTTAAATTAGCAAAAAAAATGATCTCAAATTATGAGAAAGTAAAGAAAGTATTATATTTATGATAAAAATAAAAAAATTCACAATCATAATGTATAATCATTTAAATTTAAAGCAATGAAGATAAAACTAAATGCAAAAATACGTATTTCGGAATGATGTTAAAGATTAATTATTATAAAGTTTAATAAACTTGAATTAAATGTATTATTAATATTTTTTTCATTTTTAGCTACATTAAATCTATCATACATAACTTAAACAAAATCATTGGAATCTTGTTCAATTTTTTTCTTCCCTTGAAACAATTTACCTCATTTGGTCATTTGAAAACTCAAGAGTAATACTTCATTTGGGACTAAAATATGGAATAAATCACTCTAATATTGAAAGCAAATTGCTAGTTTGAAGCTAATGCTCAGTTGCATATAAACGGCTATTTCTAATAATTTTTGTTCTCCTACAAAGAATAATAGCATTTCAAAACCAATTATTACCATCACATTACTCTTAGCTAAATTAATTATAAAAAGGATCATAAATTTTCATAAACTTATAAATGCACCAACTTAAAAATACTTGCAAAATTTGATTTCAATTTGTATATACCTTTCAAAAACTCCATTCATAAGAGGACAGTAGCCATTTGGTTACACATAATAATAAAAGTTTGGATATTTATATAAAAATGACGGTGTTTAAAATTTTTTTCGAATTATATGAAAGTCAAACATTTTAGAACACAGAAGATTTGAATATTACTAAATTAATTGAAAATGAAATCCTCTGAAATTATAAACTTAAGGTTTAATTTTTTCTTTCATATTCATTTTAAATTCATGTGAGAAGAAATGCATCAGTGTTTCCATACAAACGCATTTAATTGAATAAAAAATAATTAAGAAAGGTAGATAAATTGCTTTGTATTGTTATTACATTAGTAAATCTCATTCTGCTTTATAGAAAATGAAGTTTGTCTGAATATTCTTAAACGACTACCATAAAGTCATGTTTTTTTGCTTAGGATGTAGTAATAATTGTAAATTTATTAAATTAATTTTTCAATGAAAATACATAACATTGTGAAATAAAAAAAATTATTGAATAAATTATATTTAATTCTTAGAATTTTTAATGTTTAAAGGGCATTATAAACTTTTTGAATAACAAAAAAGCATGTTTTACTTGATAAATTACTCTAAACCATGTACCTAATTACGAAATCTCAACTGCAAAGGAATCAATTAAAAGTATCTCCACATTTTTGGGCTTATAGAAAGTACAAGTTAAACATTAATTCCAAGCATATCCTGTTGAGTACCCACTTATGCAAAGTAATAGAGACTTTACTTCCTTCGTGATTATTCATAAATTATAGAAATTACTCATTATTAATTGTTGTTCCCAAATTTCGTATTCAACTTATGAATAAGAGAAAGGTAATTAGATATGAATAATGTATTAATCTTCCCTTGGTAGAATTAAATCATTTAAATAGCCGGTTGATATCATGAATTGATTTTTTGATTAGTTAGTAATTTTTTCTATCTTGGTTTATTGCGTAAAACTAACTGTATGCTTTCACTAGAGTTTGGAATTTGTGATAAGTGAATAATTCAGATCTGAGCTTCGAAAGAATTAATATTACCTTATTCTTATATAATTTATGGAAAATTTCATTGTGATTCATTAAATTTTTCAAGTTAATAATTATCACTGGCCAAGAAATATCAACAGCTGAGTAACATTAGTGTAATATTTGTTCTAAATTGATGAAACGTGTATTACATGCTACAGATATGGAATCTGAAAGGTTTATTTAAATTTATGTATTTTAAAATTTGTAAAAGAATAATCCAGAGAAATTAATTTTCTTTTCTTTTACCAGAAACATTCATATCGATTTTCCACGGAATAATTCGATGATTTCTATTTATTCACTACAAAAATATTACAATGGTAAAAGGTTGACAATGTATTGCTGTCAATTTAGAAAGGGTTTCAATGTATTTTAAAGAATTATTTCACCAAAAAGTTGCATCATGAATAAATAGCTACCGGATAAGTAATCTCTTCTTATTTTTGTATGGATATGCTCAGATACAGAAATTAACCATAACCAGATTACATTTATTTTGCAAAAACAAAATCGAGATTTTGTATTGTACAAAAATGGCAAAGACTAAAACTTTCTCATAATCCATTTTTATTTATGTCAATGAAATTTTGCATAAATTTACTTTCAAGGTATATTTTTCTAAATATCACTAGAGAAAAGAATACTAACATTTTTCATGTCTGAAGTTTTTTTGCATTATTACAAAATTTCACTGAACTTTAGAAAGAGAAGATAGCTATCAATATAATTTCAAAATGGTTGCATATTTTCTTAGAAAAGTCATATTACTGTCTCTCCATCCCGCCCAAAGGAACTTGGAAATAAATACTGAATGACCGGACCACCGCTACTGCAACACTGGTGATAACCCTCCCAGTTGAAATAGCAAACAATCATTGATGGAAGGAACCAAATCTTCCAACTTTATTCTACCCAGTGGGTTGGCGAGATCCAGCCACCATGCCGGAAGCATCTCATCCCCAATTAAGAGGTACCCCCGGAGGATTAGTTTCTTAGAGAAAGGTGCACATTTTATAATAAAATATACCGTATTAAGGCTGTATACGGAACAAGATCTCAAACTTTTTTTTTGTAGTATAGTTAATTACAATTCCCGAGGATATTTTTAAATCTACATTTCGTTAAATTCACGAAGAATATTTCGAAATTCACATTTGTTCAATCCACAAGGATTATTTTGAAACTCACATTTCATTAATTAATTTTCTGAATAATAACCCATAAGAGAATAGCAAAAAGTATAGATGCAGATATAAAAGAAATTAGTTTGGAAAAAAAATGTTATAAAAAATAAAGTTAAGAAAATCGGTACAGCAATACATTTTTTTCTCTTATTGAAATTGTATGTATTTAATTTAAAAGGTAATAAAATATCGTTATAATAAGTTTATTCTTAATAAGTTACGAGATAATTAAAATAATTTCTGTAAGCACTATATTGTTACTTAAAATTAAATATAATTTTAAGCATAATATGTATGATATTTCTAAAAAATAATAAATCAATATATTTTAATATATCTCTCTGACAAACCAAATAGCAATCTAAATCTTAAAATATGAGCGCAGCCTTTTAAGCTTCTTGCAAAAAGGGAACATGAATATGTGAGCCCTTTATTCTAAAATAGAAAATAGCCTAAAATATATAAAGCCCTTATTTTGAATGCTGCATCCATACTATATTGTTGCAAGTGATTCTATAGACTTGCTTTACAGTTAAATATTTGAGTATTGCAGTATAAGTAAATGCCGATATAATTCAATAGCACTGCGTGAAATATCACCGATTGATTCCAGCCTGACAAAAATTGAATTTGCACGTAATAATCCGGGGCAAGCGTGTTTATTAATTTCCATATTAGAAGCTACAAAAATGTATTAATTATTCAGAATAATGTTATAATCTTTGATATGCATATTTATTAAATTCAATGTTAGAAGCTGCAAAAAATATTAATTATTCAGAATAATCTAATAATCTTTGACATGCATTTTTATTAAATTCAATATTAGAAGCTACAAAAAATTAATAATTATTCAGGATAATGTTTTAGAATGTGAATTATAAGAACCGACACTTACAGGCATAGCATTTACAAGATTTTTTTTCTTTTTATTAAAATATTTTTATCGATTTTTTATCGAAAACAATTTTAGCATCTAAAAAAATGATTTTTTAACATATTTAGAGAGTTGCTACAAAAAATTAATCAGTTCTAAAGCTTAAAATATTTAAGAAAGGATTATTGTTTGTTAAATTCATTGTTTGCCGAGTGAAGTAAATATCAGTCCGTTCTTCTTGAATACCTCTTGGAGGAATATGAAAATGCAAAAAGCCTCATAAATGTTTTTACCACTCTTCAATAAGAAAATTATTGTGAGATCGAAAACTAAATTTTTTATTAGTTATAATTTTAAGTTAATAATGTTATGTATGATTTTTCCCTTTTCAACTTGAAGTCAAACGTTATTCGTAGAAGATGGCGAAACTTTTTTAATTAATTAATTCTATAGGCTTCTTTAATTAAATTTTACTCTGTAAAAATTATCTAATATTTTTAAAAGAGGTATTTTAAACAATACCTTTCACAGGATCATTTTCAAAACACTGCTTATTTGTATACATTATATTTTAAATTGAAAAAAGTACGAATTTGCAATGAATACCTACAATACAGAAATTATTTCAAAATTCTGTGAAAATAATTGTTCAAATTTTACAATTTCATTGATTTCATTAAATTTATATATATTTATCTGAATATGTCATAAATGTCATGATAAAATTTAAAAGATAAGGAATCGACTTTGCCATCCAATTTTTTCCCATCATTTAGATATTTAAAATAATTTAAAGAACCAGCAACCATTCCAAGCATAACAAATTTGGAAATAATTCCGATAATTTTTATTTTATGGAAAATTATCCAATAATGATCATGTTTAGGCTGCATGAATTTCAAATAAACATTTCAAACAAAAAAAACACATTTCAATACATACTCATAGGTTGGAATAAAAGTTAATAAATGAAATATTACATCATTAGAATACAGAATGCATAGAATTAAATATTCGTATATTAGAAACTTTATTCACCGTACTAAAATATCTAAAATACAAATTTTGCCAATTTTCTTTTCGAATGACATCACATGACCTCTACATATTTCCTCAAGTGTTGTCAAAATCCGATTTGAAAAGAACTTGGACAATTGATGCGACCTTAATAGTTGGAAGGATTTTGCCGAATTTTCTTCCAATCAGTTTAGCTGTTTTGCGGTAATATGAAATTCCACTTTTGCTAATAGTTAACCTGGCTCATACTGCTATTATTAATGGGATAATTTTCTTCATATTAATCAGTTTTGATTCACAATATTTTATCACACAAAAGAATGATACTATAAGTGGCTTAATGTTGGAAGAGTATTCTGACTGGTAAACTATGTATCAAAGGGTTGAAATTATGAATTGGGCGAAGATAATAGGCAAAATCGTCCCAGTTGTACCGATGAAGACCATATCTTTATTCTGAAAAGTGTATTAAAATGAAGCTAGCGGAAATAGACAAAGTTTGATAACGCATCAAGGTAATTAGAAATTCCCATACAAAATAACACTTTTCCGATAGCCTTTCTGTGATTGGAGATTGCAATCATTGTGCACTATTTCCTCATACCTAATACATTATGAAATTATGTTCATTTAATTTATCTCAAAAAGGGAAAGAATAGAAGGAAATCGGCACTTGAAGTTGCATTTAGAGATCATGAGCTATCACATGAAACAAAAATTTGTCAAATGGAACAGAGATTGAGATTGAACTTGATTCAACCTCACTCATTTTCTTATATGTTTTCATTTCTTTCATTTTCTTATTCTTTTCCATTTCATTCATTTAGAAAAATATTTTATTTTAAATAATCCATAAAGTCAATAATTACTCTCAAGCTTAGTTTTTTGGGGGGAGCGGCATTTCTAGAAATATTTATAAATAAGTCGTTTGTTAAATCAATTAAACTGAAAGTTAAAAAAATGTATAAGATATATAGTGAAAAGTTTAACTATAACTTTCTTTTTTATACTCTTTATTTCTTTCTGCCGAAAATGATTGAGAAGAAGGCATTTTTATATTTAAAAAAATCCTTTATAGTTATTTTAAATATTATTTGAAATATAAAAAAACCTATTTGTAATTAATACAAATTAAAATTTTTTTAATGATTTTTTGAATTCATTTTTCTATGAGGATTAAGAAAGGTATTTGAACAAAAAATATTAAGAATATTTTGGCTTGATATAGACAAGAAAATCAAACGTTTTTAACATTTTAAAAGAAAACCACATGTTCTAAATCATATGTGTAAACATTATTAGCTACTATTCTAGGACATTTAATTAAAGAGTCATGGATTATGTTTCATATATTAAATGAATCATTTTTAAATCTTGAATAAAAGCTAAACTTTTTAACACTTAATAAATGCGTGAAAGGATTTTTTTTTGTTTTAAATATATTTTCTAGAAAATAAACTAATCTTTGCTAAATCATTTTAAATTGAAGCACTTTTTCCTTCACTAATCAATGCATTATTTTTATGAAAATACTGTTCTAGTTGAACATTCAAAATTAAATTGAAGTATTCTCTAGCAGAGAATTTATTATAGAGTTTAATGTAAATTACCTCATTTTTCTTAATAGAAAAGTTCTAATGACATTTCCACAGCAAAAGTACAGGGAAAAAATTTAAATTCTGTACTGAAAGGAATACTTTAATTTTAAATATATTTCCTTTGAAAAATAAAATTCTGCAAAATTATTATTAAACTACGCATATTTATTTAGTGTAAAACAAAAACTGTGCAATAATGTAGACTTCTTCACAAAATTGATTATAACTTAAGTGTTAATTGCTCATGTTTAAGCATTTCTTTTAAAACTGCAAACAAAGTTTTAGGAAAGATTACATTAATTTATTACAACAGCCTTTCCAAAAAATGTAATTATAGTTTCTAGTAATTTTGATAAAAACAAAAAAACGCCTTTTCTAAGTTTTACGACAACCTTTAATCATGGTTTTCTTGAAATTAATTGCAAGTTCGCTGATTATATATATATTTTTTTTTTTTCGTTCTGAAAATTATTTCACCGAATCCATCTGCATTTGATAATTTACGGTTGCAAATATTCTGCCTATATTATCTATCCTACAAATTATTTGGGAAATAAAAGATAAAGTAAATATATGATAAATTCAATCTGACGACAAAATGACTTAAATAACAAAAGGAAGAAAAACTTGCTCATTCCTTCCAGTTTTCCAGATGGAAAATTTCTTAAATTGAACTGTCCCGAAGAATTTAATTTTTCGTAGAATACCCATGTTTTTCCATTTTTTTAGGTTTCTGAACTGGAAGAATGGAAAGATTAAATGAATGTTTTCCAGTAAAATGAAATTTTTCCGTTATCAAAATGTGCCCTTGTATTCCGTGACATGTTGACACTTCAGAGTCTTCCAGGCCTTCTTAATTCTGATTTCGAGGAAAGCTGGTTTAAATATTTATCTACCAATTTTTCTATTTAATTATATAGTTTAGCATTATATGTTTTAACTTCTTTATAATTGAAAACTGCACCATCTATATGAAACTTTAATTGTGATAATGCTTATTTTTTAAATTGTGAGGAAGCAATTTAAATCGCTGATCGTACAGCTTTTGCAAGCAAAATTCATGATGTATGCAGCTCTGGCGAAAAACTTATTTCATCTGAACATTGTAGTTTTAAAAATGAATAAAATAATATTTTTTTATTCTTAGAATGAAAAACAAAATTTTTTAAAAATTGATTTTGAATCACAGAATAGTGAAATTAAAAAAAAATGTTTAAAGCACTTTTCAAAAATGATTTTTTTAAATTCAAGTAAAATTTTAAAGCAATTTTAAAAATTGAAAATGTTTTCATCTTTTTTTCATGCTTACATAACGATATATGTTCTTGTTTTAGATCCTGAGTAATAATCCAAGCTGAAATTGATAAATAATAATCCAAGCTAAGCAAGGGACAATAAGTTTGGAAATAGCATTTAATGTATCGGAACACTTTCAGTTTTACTTCAACAACATATTATGGCTACTTATATCATCACCAACATTCTGTTTCTACAGCTAGGGAGATTTTTTTTGTAATCTTCTTTCTTATCCAAATTTTTGTTGTCCTCCAGTCAAGTTGACTTAAATTGAGGACATTTAAGTATGATTTTATAGGAAATAAAAACATAAAATATTTTTTAAATCCATTTAGAATTATTTTGCATAAGCATTGCACCAAAATTTTCATACGATAATAAATTCGCAACTTTTGTTCAATTTTTTTTTTATCGCAAGTGATTATTTTACTAATTTTAGAATTGCGTCTTTTAATATTTAAATAGACCCCTCCTATCACAGAATTTCTACATAAATAATCATTAAAATAATAATCATCATAATCATAAATAATAATAATAATCATTAAATCTTATCAAAACACAAATTATGTTGGAAGATGATGACTTTGAAGATAAAGTAGAATTAGAGAAAAAACTTTATATTAAATCTCGAGAGTGTGTGTCCCCTAGTGGATTGAAGGTGAATCTGGTTTTATGATAAGTGCATTATTATGTTCGATTTATTCTGTATAAAGTAATCGTATATATAAAGTAAGTATACGTACTTTGAAAGTAAGCGTGTATATAAAGTAAGTATACGTACTTTGAAAGTAAGCGTATATATAAAGTAAGTATACGTACTTTGAAAGTAAGCGTATATATAAAGTAAGTATACGTACTTTGAAAGTAAGCGTATGTAAGTGCCAACTTCATGTGAGCTGCAGGTCAGATTCTGCCCAGAGATGTTTAGACGCTAGAGCACAAACTAGGCTTAAATCACTGACTTCTTCAGTGCGCTTGTCTATGGTGTCATAAATAATAAGAAAACAAGACAGTAAAATCCAACACTCTAATAAGAATATAGTTATTATTTTTTCGCAAAACTAGACGCCATTTGAAAGGTAATGACTCTTTAAAGTTGGTTTCAAGTAAATCATCCATCTTATATATAACGTAATGTTCATAAATATTCTAAGGAAATTTTTCATGTAAATTATTGATATAGATACTGCTCAATAGATTAATACGAAACTATTACAAAAAGTTAAACTAAAAATAAATTTTAAAAATTATCAATTTTTTTAAGTTTGAGAGAAGCACCATAGAAGAATTAAGGAATTCCAGTTTATTTTTTATTGAAAGTGAATTGATATAAGCATCAAATTAATTCAACAGAATTCCTGTAATTTGTATGTTAGACAGGATGCGTTGAACTGAAATACTTTTTATAACACCACCGATATCCATGTCATTAAAAAAACATTTATAATAATAGTATCAGTTATTTAGTAGTAAGGAAAAAACTCAACGATGACTGAAGTAAAACGTTTCCTTACAAAATGAATTGTCATCCTTATGCCTTATGTCGGCAGTTTCGGCAATATGTCTGCATCATATAGGAAAAACATATTCCCTTCTACTTTTACGCTTTCTAAAAAATAATTCCTAGTAAACGGATTGCAAAAATTTAGTTCTTAGAGAATCTTTGCAAGATGTAATAAAAGTGGTAGAAAGGAGACATTTCCGCTATAAACATATCAATTCATGCGCTTGAAATTTTATTAAAGAATTTATTCTAAAAAATACAAAAGTAAAGTAAGCTGAATTATCAGTAAAATTTTCTTAAAACAGTAATATTATTTTTATTCCTCTTTCTTTATTTATCACAAGTCATTCGCCATTATTTAATAACATTCTACCATTTAATTCAGCCATTTAAATAGGTGGGAGTCGTTTGCTCCATATCTGCACCATTTCAAGGCGAATGCATTACAAGAGCTTCCCTTAAATTTCACATTCATTGAACAGGTAATCCAAATGGATCGATATAACCAGAATTAAGATTGTTGGCAATTAGGATGGATTCGATACTTTAAATTAAATTTGATCATCACATACATCCGATATCTCTATGTCTTACCATTTCAGACTAATATATAACTGGCATTTGATTTCTGAAGGAATCATTGTATTCGGAGTGATATGATAGTGAATAACAGATTTTATTGGAAAAATTCCAATCTGTCTGTCTGCGCTGCCTAACTTTCTCAGTTTCATCTCATTATCTGGAAAAATAAGTAAGACTGAAACGGTTTCTTTGATTAATAAGTGCAAACGAGAATAATTGGTATGATACCAAATCTAATTCCGTAACAGCATTATTCATTCACTTAGGATAACCCATAACAAACAAGAACCATATAAAAAAATTAATACAAAAACAACACCAACGAGCTCCAAACATTAACATTCTCTTTTTGTACCTTCTCTTCCGCCATTCAACTCCTCCGCTTTCATCCCTTCAGTTCTTCTACCTTCTCAGCCCATCATATACTCATTGAAGTTATCATTCATATAACAGTTAAATACAGTTTTGGTATATCATAATCAAATACCTAAACGCAGTCTAAGCTACAACTTAAATGATATTAGAGGATGTACTTAACCTTAGAAATATGTGTCATCCTGTGCTTTACTGTGGCCAGCTAATAACATATTCTAACATCAGTAGATCTCTGTAAATGTATTTTAAAATACTACTCGCATAAATTTAATTTATGTATATCATAAATAAACAAGTAAAACTTATTGTGAGTTTTTGCATTCACTTTTAAGTTAATTGAGGGTTCCAGTAATCTTAGCATATTTTCTCTTTCTTACTTAATTAGCACAATTTTATTTGATAATATTATAACTGCGACAAATTTAATTTTCCTTCCCATGAGTAATATATAATCTTAAAATTCATACTTGACAATTTCAAGATAAACAAACCATTTTGACAATCTAGAAAATTCTGCGTTTCATCTATTATAACGATAAACCAATGCATATGCCTACTTAAATTGCACACGTTAAAATTTCTCTTTAAACTTTTTTATAATTATTCAAAAATAAAAAAATAACTATACTGTTTACTATAGCAATACTATAGCAAATACAATAAATTTAAGAAGACAATCAGATCATTTAATTTTTTCAAAGCATTCTTTCTAATCTTTTGTTTAGCATTCTAAACATCATGATGATGAATAATATAAATTGCTGAAAAATTAGAGCATTGAAACAGTAATGTAAATTACTATTTAAGACAGTTAGACATAATAATAGATAAGTAATATATAATTTTATTTTAATTTCTTGCAATCTTTAAATTTGTAAACTGATTGCAGTACGTTTTGTATGGCATCAAATGCTTTAAAGAAAATTTCCATTGCGTTTTATCATATGTTTTTTACATTAAAATTCTCAATAAATTTTTGTATGCTTTTTTAAATTAAAATTTAACAGACCTATAATGGTAAATATTTGATTTCGCATAATATAAAATAAAATCAGGAATATTGTTTTCTTTGAAAATTCTATTCATTATTTAAAACAAAGTGCCACTCTTTTATAAACAATTCAAAAAATACATATAGAATAACGCTAAGAAATGGAACTCTAAATAAACTCTTGAAAACAACAAAATTCTATTTATTTTTAACATCAGCAATTAACACAATTATCTCAAAAGAACTATTAGAATAATTATTCTAAGCACCGAGAAAATGTGAGGAAACTTTTTCAAGACTAAATTCCACTTATCCTTAACTCCACTCTGATAAAATGTCTAATTTTTAGAAACATATATTTAAAACAAAAAGAAATCTGAATTAACAAGTTTCCCAAAATAGTTTTAATTTTTTTTTTGCTCGTGGATTACCTTCTATTCGGGGGATTGTAATCTTATTCATCATAAGATCCCACACTTATGTGATAAACCATTTTATGCTTGCTGTTGATTTAGATTTTTTCAAATTGTACATAGTACCATCACGATGTTGCTGTCTTGGTTTCGATAATAATATTAGTACGGATTTCCATAACATCCTATTTACTAGAATTTTTACTTCGATAGGTCAGTAAATAATTTTGTTATTTTTAAGACTGTTATGATTCTTTAGTGAAGAAAATTTGTTTTGAGATAAAGTAAATGAAAGAAGATGTTTCCATATTTTCGGGGATTTTTATCTGTTTGTTTGTTTTTGATATAATATTAATTTCAAATAATAAGAAATCCAAAAAAAATATTTACTTGGACGTTTGAATTATATTACGGAGATTAATATGTAAGTGAAGTAAAATTTCTTATACACTGAATTTTAAATCGAATTTTTTTTAAATTATATAAGAAAAGTTTCATTATTTTTCTAAAACATAATCATAGATTTCCTAATTTCATACCATTTTCAGAAATGATACCAATAATTTGCAACTGACAATTAATTTAATGATGCCAATGATGATTTATTCCTAAGTGAATCTGCTAATAAACTTTTTCATTAAAAGAATTCATTTATCCTTCTATGAGAAAATTGAAAGAGAAATTGCGTATAATTAATTTACTATGCAACTCGATATATATATAAAGTCTTTGATATAAAATAGATACTAAAGGAATTAAAATACATCAAGTAAATATGCATTTGTCTATAAAACTAATTCCAATTAATAATTTCCAATTTCCAATAGTACAAATTTGTTATGAATTTCAATCAGATTTTAATTTTTATTTCCTGATCATTTTACTTGATTCTTTAGATTTTGACACATTTATCAAAATATGTATGAATTCAAGTGATTTGATTGAATAGCGAATATATCTAACAAGGTAAGCAATTACTCTTAAGAAGATAGAATTAAAAATAGTTCAATTAATTAAATACGTACATTACACTAACATCAAAATGTTTCATCACATGTAAAATCTGAGGTTTATATATTTGAGCTTTCTGATATGCTATTAAATCATTCTAAAATTCCACATCTCGAATATTTTAATTTTAAATATCTTAAATGAGATGTTTGAGATTTACAAAGTCATTAAAAACTTACAATACAATTATCAATTTAAAGTTACATTTTCTTAAAACGCAACTTAAATAGCTAAAGTCATTCTTTTAAAAGGTTCTTCAACTCTTAAATAGTTCTGTTGTTCACTAATTCTGTTAGAAAATCTGAAAAGCTTTTCTTTGATCTTTAATTCAATCAAATTTGTTACTAATTTGAAATAAGTGGACGAGTAAAGGTTTTACCACAGAGAGAAAAAATAAAGCAATAAAACGAGAAATCGTATTAGAGGAAATATATCGTCTGAGGGAATATTATATTTTTAATTAATCCTTTCTAAGCTTGAGGGAAGTAATTTGCAATCAAACTGATAAATTTGTAAATATTTGTTCTATGACATTTCAACATTCCTGAATGGAACTCCTATTCCAATGTTCAAAAATTGTAAAAAAGAATATTAAGCTCTTTAACTTAATGATATAGTATTATGAATTAAATTAAGTAAAATTATGTATATATTTTTACCATTATTTTCAGACATTAATATACAGCAAAGATGGTGCCCAAAGTTTTCGCCTTAAATTTTCAATGAAAAAATTCCTAGTTATTTCAATATTTATATCCATAGTAATGTATCATAAATTATTCATGGATTATTATTGAAGTAAACGTAATGCTAAATAGGATTAAAATTATCTTATTAGCAAAATAAAATTGACAAATTAATATCAAGGAAAAAATACAAACATTACAGTAGTACATAGTTAAATTTTTAAATAATGCGGAAAAATAACTTAAATGTATAACACTTAAAAAAGAAAATCAGAGAAATTCCTTGTCAATTTCATATCATTTTATTATTTGGCCATTGACGATCAGCCGGTTCGTCAGTCTTCATACTTGTTAACATTTTAATAATTAAATATTTTATGTAACTCTTCTTTTAATAATTTCCTCTCCAAAATATTTAAAGCCCCAGATTTTGATAGTCATATCATTTATACTATTTTAAAGGCCTTAAGCCATACCGTAAGATGTATGTCTCTAATTTTTTACACGCTCCCAGAAAATTATTACTTTAAATTAAAGTGGAAATAATGAAATTGATTACAAAATTATTAATATAAAACATTTCTTATTGAAACAAAGCATTTTTTTAAATATGAGGATTGAAAATGTTGCTGTACAGCATTTAAATTTTACCTGAACTACAGAATATCTTTCATAATTTATGTAATATATCAAAAAATATTCAATAAGATTTTATCAGATTCATCATGGACTTAAATTTTAGTTTTACTTTAAAAAGAATTTGTGTGTGTGTGTGTGTGTGTGTGTGTGTGTGTGTGTGTGTGTGTGTGTGTGTAAATTATGGAGTCTAAATTTTATACAAATATTTGATTGCAATGAATCATATTTTGAGACTTCAACTTCTAAATAAATAAATATACGTTTTTATCTTCTGCTATCAATTCTGATACCTTCATAAAGTTTTGAAAAAAATAATTTAGAAAAATCAACGTTTTCATATCCTTGGGCCACTCAGATTTGAGAAACCCTGTTCGCTGATTGGGTATTATCTTTAAGACACATAATGATGTTATCTTAAATCAGCAGTTTTTACTGATTAGTGGCATTTAAATTTCCAGAAATCAATCAAAATCAGTATCTGAATTAGTTAATTACAAATTAGCTCTTTTTTTTTAAATAAAAATGTTAGTGTCTCGTGAATATTTTGTTAAGTATGATTCCCAGAGTAGCGGGTTTAAATAAAATATAAACATCTTAATTTATTAGAGCATTTATTGACTGAATTTATATAAAACAGAATTAGGACCTACATTTAGACCATTTTAAATTATGTTTTTATTAAAGTTTGACAAATCAGCCCTGAATTGAAAGGACATACTATAAAACATTTTTGCTTGAAATTAATCTGATTTATTTTATTAATAATGTATATATAGCAAATGATTTGTATAAGACCACAGAAAACATTGCCTTGAATTTGTTTTTTAGAAAATATAATATCATGTCAGAAGGTGTTGTTGTTTTGACTTTAGAATTTGAAGCCGTTAAATGCATGGACAGAAAAGCCTTGGTTTAAAGCTTTTGAGGTACCTATATTTCACTTTTAAGGTTATTAGAAAATGATGGTTATCACTTTTAGAGGCTCATTGCCACCAAAAGCTTATAACCTAGCTCAAATATCCATGATGTACCCGATTCTCCGATCAGGCCAATAAAGGGCAGGTTCATATTAATTTATAGCTTGAAGAAGACCAAGGAAGAATTAAGAAATCAACATGAAACCTCGGGAGGGAACCTCGGTAACCTCTTGAGAAAAAAGGGGATGAACAATTGATTTTTAAAAATTAACGATTGTTTAACACAGCAGCTATGTGATAAAAACCAACAAGTTTAAACCATATTTTCACACACAAAAAAAATTTTGGCCTTAAAGCCAAAGTTTTAGTACTCGATCGATTTTAAGATAGGAGAAAAATTATTTTTCTAAATATTGACACATGCGTGACACATAATAAAGACGAAAATGACTTAAAAATAATAATGCACCGCATGAAAATTCACAAAAACATGAAATTTATGGCAGTGGAATTCAGTTTTTATTTATATTTCATGTTTATTTCCTTTCTTATGGACACGTGCTGAAAATTACATTTTTATATCATCAATTTGCATTAATAGTTTATTTATTTGTTCATTTGAACTTTAGTTAATACAATGGCAAGAAGGAGATAAAAACTAATTTTTCTCCATTTACACATAATGTGTTCGTGCATGTTAAATTTCATATTATTACTTGGTAAGAGATAAATTGTTGAAAAATAAATTAAATTATTTTTTAAAAAATCCAATAAAATTATATTATTTATTTGTTAGTTAAAACAATAGTATCATTAAAAAATAATTTTTTATTCTTCTATATGTTACAAAATTCAGATGTATGCTCTAATATTTTTGGAAATTATAAACTCCAAAATTTGGCTTAATTTTTAATTAATTATAATTATAATTGAAAATTTTAAAGAATCGCACATTTCTGGCCCCTAAGTTATACACTTGCCAAATTTGATAGCTGAAGATCGATTGGTCTGGCTCATACACCGCCAACACCCACACATTGAGCTTTATTATAAGTATAGATTAATTCTCCTCTAGCAAAAACAGAAATTACATTTTATTAGCAATTATCGATATGATTCAGCAGTTTTCCCAAATCTAAATTTAATATTATAAAGTAGGCAAAAATTTTAAGGCATTTTAATGAGAATTTTTATTTTCATATAGTTCATAATCGCGAGAATTTTGCTCATTAGTCCAATTAAATATGAAATCTGCTTGCATATGAAAAAAACGCATTATAAAGACTCTAATAAGACCATGTCACATTTAAATATGAAAAAAAAATTGGTTGATGAAGTTGATAATATGACTGACTCTGAAATCACAAGAATTTATTCAATCAATGAAATGCATTTTCAATATTAATTCTAAACATTTTGTGTAAATATGATCTGAATCTTGATAAAATACAGTATAATCTGATGAACTGAATAAGAAAAGATTGTATCCCTTCTCAAAAAAGCAACGCCTATAAAATTCTTTCCAAAGCTGCCCGTTTATTTCATTTATAAAGGAGGCGATAGTATAATTTGCTGAATTTGAAGGTCAATAAAACAAAATACATTACAGATACCATTCTAAATATTTATTCACTATATATTACATGTTTTTAAATTTACTTGAACATTGTTTTGAAAATGGTATCGAATTTGTGTATCGAGTACCCTCTTGGCGATACACTAAGTTTCCCGATTTCTGAAGTTTCGGTAAATTGTTTCCAAAATAGCAATGGATATGTTGACGATTTCTCAACTAATTTCTCCGACAGTTCAGCTATTACCCTTGGACAATCAGTATAGACGATGGATTTTAGATTCTCCATATAAAATAGTCACAAGTGGGAATTTTGAGTGAGCGCATAATCATCGAATTGTGTTTTCAACTACAGCCAACATGTAAGAATGAAAAAGGAGCTCCCTATGCAGAATTCGTCTCACAGAACGATTCAAGATTTCTAGAGCAGCTGTCCATTTGCTAGCCGAACGTCGAGGAGATCACAAAACAGACAGCTATATCACCTGGATAACAGACAGCCGTTTTGAGATAATCTGACTGTCTATTTCGCTAACCATTTCTTTTGCATACTGCCAGTACTCCAGAATGTGTTAGTTTATGTCACAATTGATTGCCTACCAGGAATACGAGTTCGGGGGGCAAATCTGAAATGTTTGTCGAAGGCTCGCTGCGTCGCCACTATCGAGTAACCGTTCGAAAAGTAAGCCTCTATAACAAACGCACCCTACTAAATTGCCCTCCACATTCTTGGTAGAAAGTGGGGGGGGGGGGAATAAACTTCCAAAACCATCTATTCTCATGACCATGGCTGCCCTCTAGCAATCACTTGTTGTTTCCTAAGGATGACTCCAAATAAGAGAATTATGCTGCTGTGTCTTGTATTTAATTCATATTTAATTTGAAAAAAATGTAAAAAGAATTCAAAATATTTTTCATTCTGATTTTTAAAAATTCACCAAGCACTATAAGTACTATAAGGAATAACAATGAACATTGAGGTATTCATAGCAGTTCAGTATTGTATTCACTATTCATTGTATTACAGATACGCTGATAGATGAGATAAATTTGCAAAAGTAAAACATGAAGCATTGAATGGTAGTAAATGTGTAGTGTTATATATTCTAAACCTATACATTTATAATTGTCGAATTAGTAATATTTTTTAATCTATATAATTTATTAGTTATATAAATATTTTGTTATTAATCTCATGAATGCTTATGTTGTAGCATTGCTTCGTTCCCAAAAAATAACTAATAAAGTAATAAAACGATAGCGCAATTGGAAAAAGAAATTATGGAAGTATGTGCATCTGTCAATGACCAAAAACATTTTCTAGCTTCATTCATATTTCAGTTTAGCACTTTAATGTTTGAAAAATTTCCAACGGCCAGTTGTTTTCGAATTCAGCATAAAGTTGAGGAAAAAAAATCTATTGATTTTTGTTAAGAAACCCTGAAGTACTCAATACTTTCAAGGTATACTCACCAAAATAATTTATATACATTAAAAATGCATTTCATCTCATTGTTTATCAACTATTCCAAATTTGAATAGTTAAATTTAATTAAAATTTTAAACTGAAATTGGGCCAATGGGGTTTATTTATAAATACAATTAAACTGCGCATCAAATGAACATTACATGCAGATCTCTATCAAATTATCGGTCTTTGCTTGGAAAAATGCATGAAAGGAAATAGAAAGATGCATGTTTCTTTATTTTTCCTTGATTCCTCATGGAATTATCTTAATAGATTTCGAAGACAGAATTATTCATAATTTAAAAAAAACTATTAAAACAATTTGCTTTTATAATTACGTAAAGCTAAAAGTACATAAAAAGTTTACATGCCGTATCTTAGATTTGTTTGTAAGATAGAGCCATAAACATGATAATTATCAGTTAAATAAACTTCATTATAATTAAAGTAAACTTTAATTATAACTATTCGTTTAAACGAATCAAATAATTGCAATTAAATAAAATTTTAGTATCAAAAATATGAACAAATTCAACTATTTCATTTCTGGCAAATATGAATGAATATAACACATACAAGGTAACTCCACTTAATTTTCCTTTAATATGAGCCATTTTAATTTAAAAGAAAATTCAGACCTTTATTACTTTTGCTAGTACACGGAATGCCCGGATCTGCAGCAGACGAAATAATTTTGAAAATAACGTTTGAAATTTAAAATAACTGTCTTGGTTAATTAGGAATGACAGAAATAGTAACGTTTATTTCCATGTTGAAAATGAATGATATATAAACGAGAAGTGTAAATAATATTTATTTATTCATTTTATTTCATTTTTTACTTTATTATTCAAGAGTTTTAGGGTAGACAATAGTTTTGTTTTTTCTTCTTCAACAGAAACAAATAAATTTGACTGTCCGACACGTAGCATCCAACATACAACTGGTTCTGCGAAAAACACAGAGTTTTTAAGGTTCAGTCGGCACACTTGAAGTGATTGGCCTTGCACCTAGTTGGGGGTCATCGAGTGCTCTTTGTTGTTCCTCATTTGTTTATTCAGCTCAATTTGGCTAACTTCTAGTCGTTGCGCTGTTTGATCACTTAATAAAGTGACGAAAGCTCGGCAACATATTCTTTGTCGAAGCAATCAACACAATATACATTTCTATAATCGTGCATTCACTTAATAAACAACGAAATAACTGTTTGCACTGGAAAATTCCCTTTATATGTAACTTACCTTTAGCGGCATCGACAATGATTTTATTTTGTATGAGTGAGATCAAATCTGAATAATATGTGCGGTTTGCTGCAGACAGAATAGTGAGCTCGCCGAATGACAACATCCTGTAAAGAAGACTCTTCCCTGACGAAAAGAAATAAATTAACGTTATCACAAAGTATATTTGCTTTCATTTCCCTCACATTGACTGACATCAATCAATAATTTTATTTCGTTTGATATATACGCGAATAATTCTGATGGGATATGCTATTTGACTTTTGTCAATTATCAGTTTTAAAATGTTACCTTCATGGCTATAAAAACAAGTCTCATTGCAATCGGTTTAACAGTACAGCAGTGCATAGAACAATACGAACAAACAAAATTTTATTTTTATATCTTAGATATAAGTATGCTCTGCCTGTAATCTTAACGCAGGTACCAGCAATGAGTTGACCAAAAAGCACAGAAATCGGTTGAATGGTACGGCAGAGCATAAAGTAAGCTGAAGCAAAAATCTATTTTTGCATAATAGATTTATGTATTCTTTTAGAATTGTAATGCTTGGTGTTTTTTGTGAATTATAAGATAAGAAACTATTTTTTCGTATCTTTCATGATTCGTATAATATTCGTTTAGAATTATGTTACAAAATGTGAGTAAAACGTGATTATTACTTTTTAAATTGATATATTTATGCCAAATGTAAATTTGTTGATATACTTCGATTAATAATTTTTTAATGTTAAAATAATGCAAAAAATTTTATACTCTTATATTTCCGGAAGACACTGCAAAAAATTCTAAAATTTTATTAAACTTTTAATTCAATTTTCAATTCTATAGGATTGGTTCCTTTAAGGTTGGTACTTCAGAGAAAGATTTATATAGCATTTACACACAATAGCTAAGAAATATTAACTTCTATCTTGAATTTAGTACCTTTACTGATCTATTGTGTGTCCTTGGAAAATAAATTTGACTATAATCCTTGGTCAATAGCAGATACGAAGATATTTTTTACGTATTATATAATTATTTTATGTCTATAACTATACTGTACTGGAAAGTAAAAAGTATTCAAAAATTTATCGCGATCGGATGAGTCACACGGTAGTGCACTAGAGACATAAGGACAAACATTCAATTTATATAGATTTCTTTGCAGGTAAAGTAAAATTTTAAATTCTTAGTTATAGAATTTCAATGAAATTATACACTTTAAGTTTAACTTAATATAAAAGAAAACAAAAAAAATGATGCAGATGAAATATGCTGAATTAAAGAAGGGATATGAAAAATATTACTTACACTTAAATCTCAATTCATATAAGTAAATTCTTTCTCTTAAAACTTATTTTCTTCTTTGCAGGTTTCAATTTTTTATGAATATCATATATCATAAAAACAAAATAGAATGTTATTTTCATAATTCAATGCGGAAGCAAATATACCCAAATTTTAAAGGTTACATTTAAAATTAAAAGCAAAAACAAAAGAATATTATATACACGATAAAATTATTACATATTTGAAGTACTAGTATATTGTGAGGAAATGAACTCTTTTTAAAATAATTATCTGTAGTTTTCTATTGTTTGCATTCATAAATACTAGTCTAAAAATAAGTACTTATTTCGACATACTTCACTTCCACCTTACAAAACATAAAAATAATGAATTACTTCTAGTAGTCATTTTGACATAATTTGGTGTGACTTTTAGAAGAGATTATTTATCTTCTATAAATGTGTCCTTGTCCTAGTCAAGAAAGTCAATGTCATAGCTGTCCATTCATAAAATGTTGTTAATAACTAATAAATTCAATTTAGACTTAAAGAATTCATTTTATTTTTCAATCTTTAAATATATCTTATTTAATTGGAGCCTCCCGAAAAAGATTGAATCTAAAATACATTCTTCTACTCTGTTCAGATTCTCCCCTATTTAGTCCTAGTGTCGAAAACCTCTCAATATATACTCAGTGAATGAGGCGAAATTTTAACAACACATTCATGACATGTAACGATATTATGTTTATTCGAATGCAGTTTTGGCTTCATATCATGATCCCAGTGAACATCGTACAATATTAAACTTGTAACTACGCCCCACCCCTGACCATAAATTGAAGCAAAAAGCTATCGCAATCAGCAATGAGTATTGCTGATTACCAGATTGGTATGGAATGATTAATCATTTTAGAACTCAACCTCTGTCTTCTAGTCAATCATCTTTCGTTAACAAGCCGTACAAAAAAAATGGGAGAGAATCATTACGGAATTTCTTGTTAGAAACGAAACTAATATATATTTACGTACCATACATTTACGTACCATATACCATCATGAACTACAGCTACCCTGATAAAAGATCTCGCATCAATTAAGAGGTATAAGTTACTAAGCTATATTATTTATTGTGTTTTAATGGAATCGGTAGATGTTAACCAGAATGTATTTTGCTGTAAATAGACTATATATGGAATACTATCCAGGGTATTCAATAAAACCACTATACTTGATAAGTGATTTCAAAATATGAAATTCCTGAAATTTCCAATTTAAATAAAAAATTAAATAAATAACTTTGCAAGCCCTTTGTATATAAATGGATTCTGGGCTTAAATATCTGTGAAGGCAATTAATCTTAGATTCGAATGAAATTATATCTTGTGTAACTAAAAGCAAATATAAATATATTATTATCTAACAACAAGCAATAAATCTTACTAAACAAATTATTTTAAATTAAGAAATGTTGCAATTATTTCTTATTAGTAATATTCCTGGTGTATGTAATGCACGTTTCTACATTATATAGATATTATTCTCCATTTCTAAATCTCTCCTGTTTAGCCATCATGAAGCAGACGGCCGGACAAATAGATGACTAGTAAATGAGACACGAGCCTGGACAATGCACACATATCAATCACCCAAGTTCAGTTCATCGCAATACAGGTTTACGCTTTCGCAGTCTGATTCCAGCCATTGTCGTATCATATTAAACAGGCAAATGCGAGGCAGAACTGATCATACATTGAAGGGGGACGCCATTGTAATGAACTATAATTGTTGATAAATAGCACCAGATTGATCAAGAATGCCTTATTATTTTGAAATTCATATTCTGCCAAATACTTTAAATCCGTAGGCTCTAAACAAAATACTAAAGCACTAAATCTAGAGGAAATTTATAAAATAATAAAAAAATGGAGAATTTAAGCAGCTTCGAATTTTATTTTTTATAACTGAATATTTTGAATTTCCACAAAGCTTTATCAAAAGTAAAGAAAGTAAGTTATTAAAGTATATTAGGGTGTCCCAAAAGTTTCTCATCTCACTATGAATGACTTTATCTGCTCTTCTTGTTATTGTCCATTTGCCATCTCTATTATCTTTTTCAGTCGTCAGTTTTCTCGTTTAGTTCGTCTTTACAATACGTTTCGCTTGTGCGATAGTCTCTTTTAAGACACCTTCCTCAACATTAAACAATAGTTCTGAGAAATAATGTCATCAACGGAATTAATTCAAAGCTGCTATAACAGAAAAAGAACCATAATTAATGAACTAACTAAGCATTTTTCATCACTGCAAAGCGAAACCACATATTGCATTAGTCGTAAGAGAAAAGCTCTTACACTTTTATTGGAATGTTTTACCACATCTTGCATACTCTCCAGATCTCTCTCCATCTGATTATTACTTCTTTCTGTCCTTCAAACATTATGTTCACTATAAGTGCTTTTAATACATCAGCGAAATAAAAACGCACCAAGAGGATTTCTTCACGCCCAAAACAAAACAATTTTAGGAGAAAGCATAATGAGATTTCTTGAGAGATGGAGGAAGATAATTACCCAAACTGTTCTTATGTTACAAAAATCATAAATAGTAAATATTGTGTATTCATCTCATATTAGAAATAGGAAAAAATTTATTGGACACCCTAATACATATATTTAAATCTAAATTGCATTATTTTATAAATATGCATTGAAATACTAGCACTAATGAAATATTGCATTAATATTTTAATAATAATTATAATTTGAAAAGTGCCCATTGAAATAACAATGCGCTGTTTTTTCTATGTTGCAAGAAGTGTCTAAATAGCAGTTGTGATTCAAATTTGATAAAATAAATTTTTAAAGTTCAACTACATAGAAATAATAACACAAAAAAATTTTTAAATTGCATAACATCAGTATACTATCATTACTGTGTATTATAAGATGTATAAATATGAATTTTATTACTAGTTATGCTCATTACACCTCACATCTTTTCTTGATTTTCATAGTATAGGTACGTAGACAAAGGAATTTGAATTTTTTTTACTCAATCACGAATGAACATAAATCCACTACAGGTCGAATCCTTAGGAATGAATGACATCCTATAACTGAGAATGATATAGAATACTGATGTGATAATATCAATTCATTGATCCGCGGGATGCCAGCTTTTAAGTGGTCTGTTACGATATTTCATTTATACAACATCAAAATTGGATGTTAATCTAAATAATTTAATTTTAATGGCAAAATGACTAAAAAGTTTTATATCTGTTTAGTTTCTTGAGTACTGAGCGAAATAAAAATTACCTATATTTTATTTTTTAAATATAATTTCGCACTCCTAAATATATTTTTTTTAATTTTAAGGTTAAGGAGATTGGTTTATTTTTGTTGATTTCCTGAGACAACGAATGCAACATAGAGCAGTTTTTTTTCCACTTTTACTGATCATATGCCAAATATTGCAATAGTTAATAAAAATATTGCTTATATCTAGAATAATTTGGTTGGACTACATATAAATTTCGAGACTGTAAGTATTTTATAAACTTTTTCTCTCAGAAATTTATTTAATACTGAAAAAAATATCTTTTTCTTACTATTTTTTAAATTTTGTAAGCTTTTTCTTAATAAATTATTACGTTTCCTAGAAGTTCCAAACTCCATATTGTTGAAAGGCCTCTAAAACAGTCATATAAAAATATTTAAATTAAACAAATAAAGGCTAATGTTAAATACACTATATATTTCAATAAAGCTTCATAAATGTTCATGTTTTCAGATTTTCCTCCACCAGCAATCTTTTATACATTTCAAATTTTATTTTTTAAATATTCTCTGGAACGGCTTTACCAACTGAATTAAAAAAAAGATGAAGATTGTATCTACAAATATTTTATTGTCTCTATTTCTTTTATATGCAAAAAGCTGCAATATGTTTAAGATAACAATATTCAAATCTTTTGGACTTAGCCGAGGACTAAAAGTCGTTAAAGAACTCAAACACTTTTGCTCAAATAAATCAGTTTTTTAGAAGTTTGATGTAGTCGAATGAGTTCTTTCAAATGTGGCCAAGTGAAAGAAATGCAATGCATACATTCATAAATAATAAAACGGGATAGCAAATAAATAACTCAGTGATTATAGATGGATGCGTTAAAATAATTATTTTCTCATTTATATCTACATTCACTAAATTTAATATTCTATTCGTAAACATATAATAAGTTCGCTGAAAACAAGCAATAATTGCTTTTAAGGAAAATTATAAATTTTTACTTAGTAATTATTTTAAATTGGCTAATTTCATTTCCTTTCAGTTAGGCTTTTTTTCCTTTGATTCCAATACTTTAGTGTTTTATAAAATGGATTCATCAGATTCAATATAAAAATTTAATGTAAAAGGTATTATATGTGTTAATTTGGCATTATCTTCCATCGGAGAGTCACAGTTTACTGGTTTTTGTTTGTCTCTAATTGAAACTATTACATTTCATGCATTGAAACAAAAGTAAATTCATTTCAGAATAATTTTTTTGAAGTACACTATATCTTCATTCTAAAGAACGATTTAGGAAGGTTTTGTCAAGATAGTTACGTCACAACACAATAGTAATTTTTATAAATGCTCTGAATATGAAATGCCTGAAGTATCTGCCTGCATCTGTAGTTTTAGACATCCATTAAATACTAATTAATGATTGAAGTGTACAAAAAATTACATACAATTTATAAATTTTCTCGAATGATATTCCATATAAGTAAATGCACAATAAGCTCTTTAAAAAAATCCAGTACCAAATATTCGTTGACCTTTTTAATTAAAAATTTAATATATCTTCTGATAATAAATAATATATCGTCTGATTATAAATTAATATATCTTATGATAATAAAAAAGTTTATTACATTTCCAGATTGGCATAATGTGAATCATTCACATTTATTAAATTTATTTGTATTAAATACACAAAGAAGCAACTTTCCATCTTATAAAATTTCTTCAACTAAAGAATTTGAAATGACTATACGATTTCTTATATGATATTTGCCTAATGTTTTGTTCCGCTTGGTATAAAAAAGAATTCATGATTTTTTCTATTTCCTTATTGTTAAATGTGAAGAAATTGTAATTGCTTGAGCTAATTTTGGTATGAAATATAACTATTACCATTTCATTAATCCGGTATTTTTTTAATGCTTTTACTTTAAGGTAACTTCTATTAATCCAGTATCTTTGGAGCATACTGCGATTTTACAATAAAATATTGTCTTAATATACAAACAAAATAAAATAGAACGCATTCTAAATTTTCCTTGCAAAATTTAATAAATATAAGATTATTTGATTTTAAGTCATAAGAAATGATTTTTCAAGATTCGCATTGATTTTATCCATTTAAAGTGCAAATACTATTTTAAAAAAAGGACTAAAATATTTATTTAAAAAAATATGGTGATTATCTTTTTAAAAAATTAGATATATAATATATTTTTATTAATAATGCAACGTCTTTTCAAATTTAATATGCATTAATTTGAACTTAAGGCATTTATGAAATGAATTTTAATACTGTTGCTCTTAGATTCTCACAAAATATGCTTTGCACCATCAGAAAGTTTTGTTCTCTGTTACTTTTCGAAACGTTTAACTACTTTTCAGAATTCAGATTTAAATCATTATCTATTAAATTTCATTATAATAATCACATTTCTTATTCAAAGCTACATATTATGAGGGTAAAGCAAACATGTGAAATGCACTTCACTCAAGTAAGTATATTCATCTCTACATTTGACTACATTATGTTGTTATTTATATGCATGCTACACGGATATAAATATTAATGTAAAAATTTGCTAAATCAATTATATCTGCTTTATTTTATGCTGAGAAGCTAAACATTATAAAAATTTGGATGCATAAAATATAATGAATGTGTAATGTAATTTTATATAAACACTAAATGTTATATTTGAAAATAAATTTGTATTTTCCAAATTGATACAACAACCTTTCTTTTCACAAGTCTTAAAATTAATTTCTAAAGTATAATTTTTTTTTTAATCTCACTCATATTTCAAGAACCCCCCCCCCTCGAGAGTATTTCTCGCAAAATATTGTTGAAAAGTAATAACTATACTAGAAATTCTATTATGAACATATTAAACAAAAAAAAACCTGTTTAAGCTCTTAAATTATTAATAATTCACTACAAAATTTTTATAGGATATAAATTATTCAGATTATTTATATCCTGTATTTGATGCAAGGTTTTGCATCAAAAACTAATCCAAAAGGCATTTTTTAAGGTCTACAAACTGTTGCCTTTACTGAGACAATTATTTATTTCTTCAACAGCAAAGGAATTTTTACAAATAATATAAAAAGCATTAAGTATAAAAGCTAAAAGGGAAAAAGAAAGAAAATTTTGAAAAAAGAATAAATTATCTGAAATCCTACACACTTCTATGTTGCCTGAGTCCTTATTTTTCAGCACCAATGTCTAATTTTAAGATTATTTTATTTTAGAAAAGTTACATAATTCATTTTGAAGCAAATTTTCGTGACGTACAAATTCTTTTCTTCTTCTTCGAAATTCTTTTTTGGAGGTATTCGTAGTTGTTAAGTGATAAAAGGTTTCAGATCTGATGTCAGTACAAGCATTTCTGCTGCCCTAGAAAATGCTAGAATTTTTTTCCTTCAATTTAATGGTTCTGGTACAGCTTTTAAGGGTTTTTCTTTCTTCGTCTCTACTTCAAATTGTGTTTCTAAAAGTAGATAGGACAAGAAATAATTTCTTAAGTGTTAGAGTTGTATTGTTTTTCAAAAAAATCTAAAGTTGTTATGAAATGAAAAATGAGTTTTTTCTCTCTTACAAGTTGCAATTCACGGGGATTTATCATTTTATCTTTTCGAAATTAGAAAAAAAAATGACATATGAACTGGAAAAATGTACCACATTAAAATGCATAAATAATTGACAGCGGAGTAAATTAGTTTGATGTTTATAAAAAAGAAGAATGTTAGTATATTAAGTTGTTACGATATGCATATAGAATACGAAAGATGCATCACTATTCACACATTTTCTATTAAAGAGTGTTTTTTATTTATCAATTATGCAAGTTTTACTGTTTAAAAATTCTATAAACTCACTTTCATCACTTTCTTCTAAAGTTGTTTTTTTTTAATGTGATATTTAATATTAGAAAAGAAATACAGCAGGGAGTACTTCTTTATGAGTGGTTTCAAAATTATTCTTTCTTACTAAGATGCAAAACTAAATATTAGATTTTCTAAGATATAAAAAAAAATTCTTGCTAAGATTCAAGACCATTATAATTTTCTTATTGTGATGGTTTTTTCTTTTGAATCATTTGATGTTTGCGAAGTAACTTCTGCTTCAAACTACGAGATTATTTGATTAACACAAAGAAATTCCAAATTTACCGAAAATAAATATTTTTCAGAAATGCATAATAGTCTTTGATAATTTTTTGGTATAGTAAAAACTAGAGCAATTATACGGTATATTGTTATTTTAAGATATAACAAATTTAAGTTAAAGCTAAAAGGTAACTTCATGTAAAATAGTATCCAATTCTTTCAAAAATAACTTTCTCTTTTGCATAAATAAGGTTTACTTGGTTACAATTTTATGTGTGAACATTATTCTAATGTATTTAAAAATAAAAAATATTTTTTACGAAACACAGAACTTAGCATTCTTATTAAAAACTCTTTTTTTTCCAATGAGAGCTAAAAGATATCCTTCATTTGAGGTTTGGCAAGCTTTTGTTTCAGAAAAGGAGAGCATTTGATTAATACGAAGAAAGCTTTGAAAACATTAAAACTTCCGGCATCAACTATTTTTCAGACAGACGCAATAGTTTAATCTTTAATATATATTTAGCATGAGAGAAAAAACAAAAACAGCAATAATTTTTCATTGTTTTTTTTAAAAAGTAACATAATTAATAGTACGTATATATTTGAAAAAAAATATTTGTCGTGGATAAATCAAGTTTGCCTAAATTATTTAAAAATTTATTTTAAAATTATATAATTGCATAGTATCTAAATATAAATTTTAAAAAATAAATGTATTATTTGGAAAAGTTCGGATATTGCATTCTAATTGATTTTTTTAAATCAGAAATTGAAACTTTTTGGTACAAGATTAGTACGATTCTCCTTTGCGGTATATTGTACGATTCTCCTTTGCGTCATTATATTTTTACATTTATAAATATTTGTAAATGGTTACCCCCAAAATCCTTACATAAATAAAAATAAATATTTTACCTTCATTCTTTTATTGTTGTTTTTCTTCTTTACCAAGAACGTAAACAATTATATGTTTTCTAATAGGATTGTTAGAAATGTAAATAGATAAACTGCATCACTTTGCAATAAATAATACTGTAAAATGTGTGTTGCGAATTCTTAGATTAGATGAAACTTTCACTTCACAAAAAAACTAAGAAAAAAATAATCAACTTAAAAAGGTTCAATAATAGAGGCATATCCACTGTTTTCAAAAACAGGCTAAAATTAAAACTCTCTAGCAATTCAAACCAGAATATCTATTACTTTTGATTTTTCCTTTGTCTTGCTTTCCAGGAAACAAATTTTAATTGAAAAAGAATTATTAGATGAGATGTTAAAGGATTCATATTAATCTGTCACTGATGATTGTTTAATTTGCTTGGTTAACTTATGACATAATAAATTAAAACTAACATTTTTTGAGATTTAAGTTTGAGATCTTTAAATATATGTAACAAACAGTTCATAATTATTTATTGTAAAATTAAGAGCAACATTTGGGTTTTGATATACCTAAAATTCAAGAAAAAATTGAAACCAAGTCATAAACGCTTTATATTTATGATTTGCCTTAATTAATTAAAAATTGATATAAGAAGACTTCAAATTTGGTATACCATTTCATTTCAAAATATTTGCAAAATCACCCAAAACAGATTCAAATTAACATACATAATATAAAATCTATTCTATAATATTCCAAATTCCTAGGGCTGAAATTCTTTGACTTAATTTTTTTTTTCTTTTTAAAAGAGCATTACATTTCAAGTCCACCATTAATGTTATAAAAATTCAGAATTTTGCTCACTTTAAAATATTACAGGTTTCCTTAAAGATTCATAATTCAAAAAAGAATAGAAAAAGATTTCGATAGAATTGTACATTATTCTCCATTCTGAAATTATAAAATTGGGTTTTCAAATAAAATACTTTTTAATGATTAAATAATGAAAACATTTTGTAATATTACATTTTTGAAATATTTTATAATCCTCGCAGAGATTTCAAAAGTAGTCAGGATCGTATAAAAATTCATGATAAAAATGCTTAATAATAAAACTAGGCTCATATAACCGAAACCAAAACTCTTAACAACACTCGCTATTTATTAATTAATATTCTCAATAATTGAGATGAAGCTAATAAATGAGCAGATGGTATTTTTAGTAAATAGAGAAATAAGAATTGAAAAATTAAAAATCTTTAAAATTATGACTTTATTATATAAGTATAAAATATTTTCAAAAATATTTACTGAAATATTTATCAACTTATCGACTTCATACAGAAGCTTGAATACAGGATTAGAAAAGAAAAGATTCAAGAGATAATCTGTATATTTCTCATCGCCGTGTTAAATTGTTTTGATGTGAAAATTTTGATGCTTTTTTAATTTAATGAATTCTAAATTATCTGATTGAAAGACTTTATTTATTGAAATTTTTGAAAGGCTTTAAAAATTTCACAAACACAAATTGCAATTATAATGAAGTATTGACGTATATTAGCCCTTGGATTAATATAAATTTTTAAAAATTGAGAAAAAGTAAATTGCCTTCGAATTTCTACCAGCTAAAAATATTCTTAATTCGAATTTTATCTTGAATATTTTGTTAAGTGAATAGCTATGAGATCGAACAAAAATTAATGAAGAAAAAAAATGATTTTTACTTCTCTGTTTCACAAAGAACGGATAATAATAGTTTTTTTTCCCATTCTTAAATTTCCAGCAAATCTTATGAAATGGAAAGTTTTCATCTAAATTGTATTATCCATACAAAATAAATGACAGAGTATAAATGAAATATTATATTAAAAATTAAAATTTATTTAAAAAATTTAAATCTTTATTTTAATATTGTATTTAATGTAAATACTTAAATAAATATGAGCGCTTATACGAAAATTTTAATTGAATAGCATTAAAAACTAGGAACAAATCAACATTGCAAAGACGAAAATTCCTGTTCCTCTCTGAGAAGTGCATAAAAAAAGTATTGTTCCCCGCAAATTAAAATTACTTAAATTTAAGTGTAATTAAATATATTGAATTCTATTTATGTGTAGAAATATACTAAATACCTTTTCATATGTAAATAACGTAATTGCAAAATACGATGTATCACATATAATAAAATATAATCATGACATCATTTGCATTATTATTTGATTTCAAATATTATGATACTTCAATTATAACAACAAATATTTAAAAGTATATTCGAGCAACTGAATGCTTTATTTAACCATGTGTTATTATTATTATGTTGATCAACCACTCGCCACAATTATCCATAGAGCTGTTGCTCTATGAAGTTTGAAGGTATCTATTTGTTTTTGAGGCAAGAATTGTTTAACGTTCTTGCGAAAACCACTGCTCAACTCTCACAGTATTTTTAGTTGCTAAGTTTTTGTAAAAATTTCACAAATCAATCTCAAAAAGTCTTCTTTTGGTGTGCGATATTGATTCTGAGCGAGTAAATCAAAATCTTCAACATCAGTACGTTCAAACTTGCTTTCCATAATTTGGCTAAAATTTTTTATTTTAGAAGTGAAATCTAGTGATAGCAAACGGGTTTAAGGAAAAACTAATCATATCAAGTTATTTTTTCAACAATATATGTACGTTTTTTTTTCAACAACAAATTGAAAAAATTTATTAATATATAAAAATTTTGCATTCCG
Organism: Argiope trifasciata; assembly: GCA_026543055.1. Classification (NCBI taxonomy): domain Eukaryota; kingdom Metazoa; phylum Arthropoda; class Arachnida; order Araneae; family Araneidae; genus Argiope; species Argiope trifasciata. The sequence goes on along the minus strand of JAPMOQ010052942.1, from coordinate 507,462 downwards.
TAAAAATTCCAAATTTGCAGCAAAAAATCATATATTTGCATTCTGTAAAAAGAAGGGGGGAGAATCAAGTTTTTATTTAATATTTATTGATAAGTCTCCTAAATATCTTCTCTGTCAAACATTAAACGTAAAAAGGGAATTCATATTATAAGTTCGATGGCAGCTTATAAAACCTCTCTGAAGAAATTCAGAAAGGTTTTATTTTTAAACAATTGATTATTGAAAGATATGTTCATATTCAATAATCTATAGATAATTTTAACCCCAAGGAGCAATCAACTAACTATATCAATTCAGAAATAAAAGCAACTTTTAACTACGACTTCGAAGAACTTAACTAAATTACAAATTTAAATTGCACTTTATTAATTAGAAATCCAATAAATGAGATAAAATTCAGGTCGAACTAAAACTACTGAATTCAGTATTTCTTTTTTTAAGAAAATTTAGTGAGATCGGAATACAATTAGTCTTTTAACGGAATATTACGCTTTATACTGTACTACAAATTAATAATTCATTTACACATTACAAAATATAAAACAATCAGAAGTTGATCCGTGGTTTTAAAATTTTTGATAGTGATCAAGTAAAAAAATATTACTAGTTAGAAATAAGTATATTAATTAAATCTTGCCACATAAAATAAAACTAAACTAATAACACAAGAATTATCTGAGATTAAAACATATTTTATAACGCTTACACCTTTATATCAAATATCTCATAAAAAATGTAGAGAAATTTCTTCTACCGACGGTAGGAGAAGAATAAATCATGAAGTGTTAAATCTATAATGGCTCTTTAACTGTTTTTCTTTATTTTTAGTTAAGAAAGCCTTTGATTTACGAGCACATTATTTTAACTTAGTAAATGCAGTTTTCTTCTCAATATTATTTTCATAGATAAGAGCTATGAAATTATTTAGTAAGCAATACGTTCTTCTTTAAATATATGTAACAAATCTTTCCAGTTCATGAATTATTTATTATAAAATTAATGGCAACATTTGGGTTTTGATGTACCCGAAATTCAAAAACAAAAAATTGGAACAAATCAGAAGCGCTTTATATTTATGATTTGTCTTAATAAATTAAATAGATATATTTTGATAAAAACGTTCTAATACCATATTTGAATTAAAAGAATATTTATGTATTTTGAAAAAAATGAATGTCACAAAACATTTTCAGTAGAATGTCTAGAAATAATCGAATTTAAATAAAATTTTGTTATTTTTTTTCCTTTTATAAATAAATGAATAACGCAAATACATTTAAAAAATTT